>CABHPP010119201.1:0-19457 GCA_902168425.1 Peromyscus attwateri | reverse complement strand
TCTCTCTCACACACACACACACACACACACACACACACACACACACATACACACACACACACACACACACACGTACACAGTGTCATCTGAAGATCCTTCTGACACAAGGAAAGTTTTCAGGGTCATGAGGGGTGTGACTTACCCTTAGTCATGTCCCTATTCCTTACAGTCAGTTTCTCTTTCTAGAGAATACTTCCTGCTTCTCCACCTTCATCCCTTCTCTTTTGTTGTCTTCCTCTTTCTTTTCTCTCTTCTCTCCTCCCTTTCTTCTGATGTCATCTGTCTCGATTCTTCCAGATCATGACTCATTCTCAGTGTACTTTTTCTACTGCCTCAAACATGCTACAGAGATAAGGCTTTTAAAAATCATCAAGAAATATTGTGTCCTGGTTGTGTTTTGGTTTTGTTCTGCTTGTTGTATTGTGTTGTGTTGTGTCAACTTGGCATAAACTAGTGTTATCTGAGAAGAGGGGATCACACTTGAGAAAATTCTTCCCTAGAATTGGCCCATTGGCTTGCAAGCCTGTGGGGCATTTTCTTAATTAGTGGATGACCCAGTATGGCTCAGCCGGTTGTGGTAGTACCGCCCCTGGGCAGGTGGTCCTGAACGGTATATGAAAGCAGGCTGAACAAACTATGAAGGGAAAGCCAATAAGTAGAATTTTTCCATGGCTTCTGATTCAGTTCCTGACTCCAGGTCCTGTCTCACCTTGAGTTCCTACCTATCTGACTTCCCTAAGTATGGACTGTCACCTGAAAGTGAAGGATGGTATAAACCTTTTCCTACCCATGACTCTCCTGTTCATGCTGTTTTATCGCAGCAATAGAATCTCTAAGATGTATTGCTTAACACTTTTCATTCTTCCTTCATTTTTGACAGTTTTATGCATATATAAAATGTATTATGATTATACATTATATCCCATGATACTTTATCACGCCCTTTCCTTTCCCTTCTAACCCCTCTTCTTCCCAATCAGAACCACCCAGGATACACCATTAAAGAAACTTGCATTCTTTGTTCTAGTACCCATCATCAGAAAACAGCTCCTCAGGAAAGGTTTGGCACTCAGCCTTCTATTCATGATGGAATGGCGAAGGGCCAAATTTTATGCAGTTATCCATTGGTACTGTGTGTTTCTTATTACTATGGCCATGTCATATCTGGGTGGCAGTGTTTCATGACACTCCTCTGGTCTTTAAGTTCTTTCTGGTCCCTCTTCTTGATATTCTTTTGCCCTTGGAGATATTGACAAAGATGTCTCATTTAGGACTGAATGCTCAGCAGTCATTCTCAAAACTTTGATGAATCATGGTCTCTACTTTAAATTTCTCCATCTGCAAAAGGGTGCTTCTCTGCCCCAGGATGAAAATGACATTGTCTTTTGGGGTATAAATATAAATATTTAGAATGGAGTTTGACAACATCTGTTTAGGGAAACAATAATGGTATGATCTTGACTTTTTCTCTTGCTTAGTACTTTTAATCAACATACTATTTTCATCAGAGTGCTTTAGGATACCCCTGTTTTTATTTTTTCATGCTACCTGAAAGCAATTTATATTGGTGGTTCATTAAAATGTTATAGGTTATATGAATTTTTAAGACTATCCTTGTTTATCAATCTCCAATGAAATGGTTCTTGTTCTCTCATATCTGTGGCCAATGCTCCGGTAGAGTTCTCCAATCTTTTATACTTGATGCCCAGTGTTTGTGATTTCTCATGGGTTTACTAAATACTGAATTTGCTTGTTGGAAAGTTCATTTGGATTGCAATCCAAATCAAGTCTACAATGTAAATGACTAATATATATTGTCTTTCAAAGTAAAGTTACCAGTTTGTATACATTTTCCCTTGTACCACCTTTGTTGAAGAATACATATCATTTGCTTTGTATCTTTCTCTAGTGTTCATTTTGCTGATTAAAATTCTGCTGGCAACTAACAGACTTTTCTTTCCAAATGTTCTGAACATACAATTGTGTCTCAGGCCCTGACCAGATTCATAACTTTAAGATCTACACTGTGTCTGTCAATTTGGTTATATGCCAGATGATATTAAAAATGATCAACTTGGAAAAACATTCTTTATGCATAATTCATATGGATAATATATGAGTTTCTATCAAATGAGAGGAAATTTGTTAGAAAACTGAGGAAATGGTCCAGAGACATGTGAGGAGGATCTCAGGAAGAGAAATGCAAATACTCTTATTCTTTTAAAAATACTCAACTTTCTCATAATGTAATGAATAGAATTACAAAATCATAAAGAAGTACAGTCTCCTTTACAACACTGGGAGAAGAATTTGACAGTTCTTTCTGTTGGTGGCTGTGAAAATACAAACATATTCAGAGATGACTAGAAAAGTAGCATGGAACAAATCCAAGAAAGAGGAATGAAGGAGAATTCAGTAAAATCACAGCATATTTCCCACTTTCCCCAGTAACCCCAGTTATAAAAATCTAGACTAAGGATACACTGAAAAAAATTAAATGACAAATGTGCAGGTATGTTTACTGAGTACTTGTTTCTGACAGCAAAACACCAGGCACTGGCTCAATGACTCCTTGGAATGGACATCTTAACACACTATGATGCATGTGTACAATTGATAACAATGCAGCTGGAATAATACAACAGAAATAATATCTCCACATAATACTATAATGAAATTAGAAAACATTGTGACAAAAACCAAATGAAGAGAACCCTAATAGGTAAGGGAGAGTATATGAATATATATGTATGTTTACACATGCATTCATACTGGGTTCTGTTTTTTATTATTAACTAAATTTGTTATTTGACAATTTCATATAATTTCATTTTGATTACTCTTATCACCACCCTCTTTGATCTCCTTTTCACTTATGTCAACTTCTCCCTACAAGTTCTTTTCCCACATTTATGACTTTAGGTTTTGTTTGTGACTCACTGAATCTAACCAGGTCCATCTCTGTGACCATGAGTTTGGAAATCTCTAACTCCCTCCTCCCTTTTTTTTGGAGGACATTGTTGGTTTTTTTGATATTTTGGATTTTTAGTTTATTACGTATTATAGACACCAATCCTCTGTTAGATGTCTAGTTGAAAAAGATATTCTTCCATTCTGTAGAATGCCTATTGACTATTTACTTCAGTGTATGGACGCATTTTAGTTTTTCACATGGCCAGGATCTTATTTAGAAATTGCATACCTGTGCCTGTATCTTATAGTATGCTCCCTAAATTTTCTCTTAGTAGTTTCAGAACTTCAGGTTTTGTGCTTAGGTCTTTGATCAACTTGGGGTTGGTTTTTGTTCAGAGTGAGAGACAAAGTTCTAGCTTCAATTCTAACTGTAGACATGAAGTTTTTCTAGTACCATTTGTTGAAGATAATATGTATTCTACATTATATACATTAGGAATATGTAATAACAATTAAAGAAAAAGAGCATGACTTTGAGTGAGAGCAAGGAAATGTGGGGCATATATTGAGGGGGTTAAAAGGATGAAAGGGAAAGGGGAAATGATATTAAATTTTGAAAAATATTAAATATTAAGTGGCTCTAATCTCTAATTATATAGATATATATATATATATATATATATATATATATATATATATATATAAAACTTCTATTCTATTAACCTGTGTGTTTGTTTTTGCACCAGATGCTGTTCTTTATTATCAGAGCTCTGTCCAATAACATATATTCTGGGTCATTTGTACTTCCTTGTGATCTTCAGAATTATTTTTATATTTCAGTGAAGATTTCAATGAGGACTTTGTTAGAGATCTCATTTGATCTATGATTGCTTTTCGTGGAGTGGTCATTTTCACAACTTTGGTTGTTTCAGTCCATGACCATGGGATGGCTTTCCTCGCTTCAGGGTCTTCCTTTTTTTCTTCAGAGTTTCTTTTGTAGAATTCTTCCACCTCCTAGGTTAGGTTTATTTCAAGGTATCTCTTTTTTTTTTCACAAATAAGACTTTTATTTGTCACTATTAAAAATCTGGATTTCAAACAGATTCTTGGACTGGTGGTTCATATCCATCAGCTCGTTCAACTTCAGCACCTGTCTCATCACCAGTAGCTTTTCCAGAACTACCACCTTCACCATGGAGCTCCATGAGTTTTCCCAATTCAAATGGGTTTCTTCAGCATTTTTACTTTTCTAATGAAGACATCATGAAGAGGATAAATGGACTGGCAAGCCTTTTCTATGTCTTTCCCAATGCTGTCTGGAATCAATTCTATTAACCACTTCCTTCAAGTCATTTGTCTGCACTTCTCGGGTCACGATTTCCATCATCTTCTTCCGGATCTGGCGGACCTGCTGGTGCTGTGCAGGAGAGGTCTTGCATATTTGGTTGTTGCGTTTTTTAGTGAAACCAACACAGAAACGACAGAGCAAATAACCATCAGTTGTCTTGACATCCACATGAGCTTCAATCATGGTCTGCCACTTTTTGACCATGGAACACATTTTGTCCCAGGTAAGATCCATGCCATGGAAGTTAGTCAGACAGTTTTTGCCCTGAGCATCCTCGGTAATTAGCTTGAATTTTCTAAACAAAACTTCCTCATTCTGTAGATCAGCAAGGCTCACTTCAAACACACGACCCTTGAGGCCATCAGATGCAATTTTGGTTCCTTGAGTCCTCGTGACTAGTGTCTTTCCAATGTTTCTAATATTGAACATAGCTGGAGTTTTCACATCATACCAATCTTTCTTCGGAAAAGGATCAACCACTTTCTTCTTGGCTCCCTTCTTGTCGCCTTTCGTCAGGCGCTTGTTCTTGCGGACTGCCATGGTGCTGCGGAGAGAGCCAAAAGAGTCAAGGTATCTCTTAAGGCCATTGTGAATGGAATAATTTTCCTCACTTATCTCTCAGGGTGCTTGTCAGTATCATATAAAAAGTTTATGGGTATGTTAATTTAAATATGTTAATGTTGTACACAGACATTTGCTAAAATGTTTATCAGTCCTAGGAGGTTTGAAGTGGATTCCTTTTTTTCTTTTTTAATATAATCATATCATCTTCAAACAGGGATACTGTGACTCCCTTTCCAATCCATATCATTTTTCCCTTTTCTTGTGTTATTACTTTTGCTTAGACTGTGAGGGCTGTATAAAATCAGAATGCTGATACAGAATACAGAAATAGCCATGTTTTGTTCCTTATTATAGTGGGATGGCTTCAGTTATTTTTATTAATTGAGCATGATGTTAGATATGGGTACTTACTATGCTGAAGTATGTTCTCTGTATTCCTAACCTCTCCAGGGATTTTATAATGAAGGATGGTTGAATTTTTCCTAAAGGCTTTCTGTATCTCTTGAGATGTATCTACTAAAATGGTAGTATACTCCTTATAGATAAGAATAAATTAATCCTATTTTTAAATCCAATAAACTTATTTATTTGCATCTTTTCACTGGGGAATTGAATACATTACTATTCAAAGTTATCATGGAAAGATAGATACTGACCATATCATCTTTTAATTTTGTGATGTTTGTGCTTTTTATTCTTCCTCTGCTTAACCACTGACCTGTTTATTTTTTCCCCTGTAGCTTCTTAGATTTGCTTATCATTCACATCAGTCAGAAGTATTCATTCTAGTATTCTTTGTATATGTGGCTTGGTAGTCATGAATCCTTTAGCCTGATTTAGTCATGGAAATGCTTTCTGTCTCTTTCAATTATGAAAAATGAATTTCTTGGGTAGAGTAGTATTAATTGACAATTATAGCATTTCAGAACTGCATTTCTCTAACACCTGACTTGAAAAGTTTCCATTAAGAAATCACTGTTACTCTGATGGGCCTGACTTTATATTTGACATTTCTTTTTGCTTTCAATATGTACATCTGTAGCTAAAACCAATGGAATAAGCAACAGCTCCTGCAGCTAAATATAATTCAAATAATCATGTCATTCTGCTCTGTACATTTTCAGAAGAGAAAGAATCTTTACTAAAGGCTAACACTTTATTCAGAGCTGATAAGAATATTGCTGTTGTTACAAAAATAACATAGGATACTGGACAGACAAAAAAATACTAATGACTCTAATCACTTTCTGAACTGAGTTACATCTCCTTATTTTGGAGATGTATAAGGAGAAAGTATAAGAGTTCTTAATATGAGCCAATGTTTTGTAGAAGTATACTATAAAAGGATTCACAGTGTAAAATTCCCATTTATGGGAGATGGCATAGAATATAGTATACATAAATATCTCCAAACTGATTAATTCTTATGAACACACTCCAATCATATGAGATTAAAATTAAGTTCAGTAAAGGAAGGATTGAATTATTTTAACTAATGTCTATATCATCCATTCATCTTTTTGGATGGATTTACAAGATTTAAACATATTTTAATCATCAATGGCTGATATTTTTCTTGGACCTATGGCACTACTTAAGTCATATCTCTCTGTACACATGGTGATATTTGAGAAAGTTTAGACGATTATTAAATATATAGAAATGAGAATGCTTCATTATCATCATATTTGACATGAAATACATGCATTTGTTTCTTCAAAAGATCTCGACAGAATGTCATTCTGAGGCATCTTAGCACCATTGACTAAATGGCAGAACAACCTCAAAGCTGAAGTTTCATGGAAAGAATATTTGTAACTGTCTGGTTTAAAAGTAACTATGTAAATGCAATGCTTACAAATCTACAGTATATGACCTATTTAGTAATAATAATAACAAAGAATTCATTGTGACTGTATTGCTTCCTTTGGAAGAATAGCTGTTAGGAGACAGGTTTAATATACCCAGCCACAAATCCTACAACCAACAAGACGTGCCTGAAAGACATACTGGTGCAACAGCTGCACAGATGTTGTAGGTGTAAGCACCCAATTGGATTTTAGGACCACTACTTTAGCTGAAATCCGCACTGCAAAAGTGGTCAAGAACCTGACACTAGGAAGGTCATGGGCCTAGGAGAAAACCCACTACTATTATTCTGCTGAAGGATAATAAAATGACTCCTAATGAAGTACTGCTATGCCCATAGAAGAAAGCATCATCCATCTGTTATTAGAGAAGCTTTTTCTTGCATTAGATACTAATTAAGAAAGAGATTCACAAGTGGACAGTGTGAGAGACTTTAGAGCATTCAGCCATAAATGTGATGCCTTCATCCAAGTCCTCACCCTCAAGATCAAGGATCTATGTAGAAGAGAGGGTGGAAAGAATGTAAGATCCAGAGGTGGTGGGTGATTCCAAGGAAACAGTGTCTTCTAGACACAACAGGCCTGATACACATATGAACTCACAGAGACTAATATGTATGAGACCTGCATCGTTTCAAGTAAGACAAAATCCCAGCACTGAGAACTGGGTATAGACACAAAGTTCCACTCATAATCAAGAATCTACTTGCAATTGATACCTTCTGAGAAGAGAAAAATTGGTTTTTTTTTTCCAAAGGAGTGTCACTGGATGTATTAATCACACTCCAGGGTAGAACCCCTGCTCAGGAGTAGCTGGCCAACACAATGCCGACTCCACATTTTTGTCTGCACTTTCTATTTTTTATTTTTTTGTCTTGGTTTTCTTTTTTTTTAAGTTTGAGTTTTTTGATTTTTTTCCTTTTTTGAGAAGGAGATAGTGAGATATATATATATATATATATATATATATATATAGAGAGAGAGAGAGAGAGAGAGAGAGAGAGAGAGAGAGAGAGAGAGAGAATAGGAAGTTGAATGTAAAGGGGAGTAAAAAGGACTTGGGGGGAGTTGGGGGAGAAAAGAATATGCTCAAAAGGCATTATGTGACTTTTTTTCTTAAGTTAAAAAAAAATCTTCCTGAGATTTTCCCTGATTAACTCTAGGGATTTCTAAATACCCTTTCTTTTTAATATGCCAAATCACAGCTGTCCTTTTATCACATCTCTTGTCATCCCTCTAGAGTTCGTCCCACTAGTCGCCACCAAGCCGAGAGAAGAATTCATAAGACAGTGATATGTAAGAGGGTAGATGAAAGGTGACAGGAAGAACAACGTCTATACTCATTTATGGAATGTTCATTCCGAGAGAACCTGGAATCAGTGTGTCAATTAGATCTAGGAACAGTGTCATGTGATACAGCGCTGGCATATCAGAGAAGAATACAACTTAACAGCATGAAGAGAGTAAATGACGGGCATGCACAAGAATCATTCCTACAGAAAAAAAAAGCGCTCCTAGTATCTTAACTGAAGGAGGAGGGTCTGCGGAGGAAACGGCAGGCCAATTATACTGATTACGGTGGTTGCAAATATGTGTGGCTACCTTCACGCTTCAATGATGCTGTAATTAGGATTCTAGGAAATGATGTGTGCAGGCAACCTCATTCTTATTTCAATCCTGCTGTTTATTTCCTGTCGTTTTAGCATGCACCGTTAGGAATGAAGCAGTGTATATTATACTGTGTAATGCATTTCCCTGCTGCATTTCCATGAAAGTAACAGACTTAAAAAAAAAAAAAAGATTGTTTTATGCATTTATTTCTGTTTTGGTAAAATTTCAGTCATTCTTACCTAACTCAATTTGGTAAATTAACAAATAAATTCATAAAATGTTTTATAAATTTAACACCTTAAATGTAAATTCACAGCCTGGCCTTAAGACCTAGGGTGAAATTATCCAGTAATGGTGAGAGACGGAGATAGTTCATAACGGTGCATAGCAACAATGTGTGCTTTCTGCTGTGTGTGTTTGTAATGGGAGGATTGGGGGAAATACATGGGTATTTCATAGCCAGGAGGGTCTTAGGCTTGAACTTTTTGCCTTGTTTACTATTTGGCCTTGTGTTCACTAAGGATATGTGTTTTACACGTGAACATATGAAATTACTGGTTGAATGACTTCCTGTCAGACCAGATTTCATGAAGAATCAATCTCAAACACAGTTTTCACATGACAGCATTTGTTCCCATGAGCTTTCAAAAATCACCTTCCCATTTCAAGCCATTGTTAACTTATATTTGGGACATGCTTGTCCCCTCTTCTCTTACTATAAAACGTACTTTGGTAAAAGTAGTTCTTACATTCAAAAGATGGCCTGAAAGTCCTGGTGATAGGTCACCACTACTCAGCATGAAAACCCTACTGAGATAGACTGACAGGTAGAAAGAGGGTCAGCTAAGAATCCATTAATGTGCCTGAGGATAGATGGGGCAGGGCCAGGGTGGGATGGGCTGGTAACCTACGGATGTAAGGTTCAAAGAAAATAGAAAAATCTAGAATTATTTCCACATTCTTACTTAGCTATTTGGCAGTGGTGACAGTATTTATTGAGGAGGTTTTAAGAGAAGATAATGGGTTCAACTTTGAACCTTGTTTTTAATTGTCCACATGATGTTCCTCTGAAAAGATGAATATTGTTTCACTCCCAGGAAAAATGGGGAAGGTCAAAGAATCAAGCAAAGGACTTTGCTCTAGGCAAAAAAAAAAAAAAAATTCTAAAACAACCCCAGTATTCTTTAAAATAGCCTAAAAACAAATTAGGTATGCCAAGACAACTGGTTCTTTCCACTCTATAATTATTTCTCTGAATCCTCTTTAATGGAACATTTGGTTATCCTAAAAAATATCATATTTTGGTGTTTTAATTAACACAAACATATTATTGCTTAGCTAGAAACTTAAACAATTTTGAAATAATTAGATTTGGAATATTGAAACCTTTCTGACAATTAAAGTCATAATTCATTTCTGCTCACTTAGGCACCTGGAGTGAGATGCGAAAAGGTAATTATATTCGTTGTAAATTTACATGCCATGCATATCGTGGTAAGCATTCTGCAGGAAAGTGTTACAGGAAGACACAGGTGCCTAAATTAATAAACATTAGGAAATCAGCAAGAGAATTAAACTACACTAGTTATTGTTTCCAAACTAATTATTTAATAATTGAACATCTATGTACACCTGGTCCCAAATCAAGGGATTCCACGACCTCACAGGGCCATGGGTTCATATTCGATCATTTAATATCAAATTTACATAGTGCAGGGCAGTGAACTGGGTAGTTGTTGGAGGACAATTTAAATTTCCCTGAAGTTCTCCAGGAAGTTCACAAATCAAAACACTCACACTTGTAAAGCAGGGGTGTAATTAATTGTTAAGAAGCCTTGTTAGTACAGTACTATAAATCTGAGAACAAACAAAGAATGTTGGAGACACTGCAAAGAAGTTCGAAAGCAGCACTGAGTGGTACCCATGAGCTTCATAGAGCATCACACTACTCTCACCTTTGGGACAGCATTATCTCTTTGTTTGAGGATCTGTGTAAAGGTGCTACTCCCTAGGGTCACTCAGGCCTTTTATTTCTACTTCAAGTACTGGCATTCTGAAAACTGCACGCTAGTGTGAGAAATTTCATGAGACTTTGCTCATAGCAACACTTCACAATTACTACATATGAAGATGTATCAAAGAGTCTATTCACTTCACCTGTGTCTAAGATTATCAAAAACATAGAAAAGAGGCTTAGAGTAATGCTTTTATTTTATATTGTATCTAGCATACTGTAAATGAGGCATCTGCTAAATATTTGTTGAAAAATTAATAAATAAGAGAAATAAATAATGGACCAAAGAGATAGTGAATTGGATGAAAGCATTTATGAATTAATGCATAGAGTTATTTCCTGGCTCAACAGCAGCAGTGGAAGAAGTAATGACTAGTTAATCATTTTCTCAGTCTTAACAACTTTATAGCCACCTTCCCATCATACACTGGCTGATTATCACCCAATAAACTCCCAATTTCTGGGATGTAAAGAAGAGAAACATTCTGCTTGCTCCAAATGATAAAATCCAATGTCAGGATTGGCTTTTGAACATTTGCTATGAGATTGACCAGTAACCCAACTCATATCTGAGAAGAATTAGATATAAGAAACTCAGAAACAATTATTTAATTAATGAGTTACAGGTTATGTATTATTTCATTAAAGTTTTTCAATGAAATCTTAAAGTAAAACTATTATTTACAGTTCTCCATCTAATATGTGTTTATGAATATCATTTTGAGCCTTTTCCATCAGGATCCACTTTTATTTAACAGAGGAGGACACTGGGAGTCAGAGACATCAGCCTCCTTCAAAGGAGATTAGGGGGCTCTCCAGTGACAGAATTGACTCTAACCACCTCATCACTGTAGCTCCAAACACCATGACATTTCTCAGTAGAACAGCAGATGTTAGAACTTAGCATTAGCCCAAATAATCAAATCTGCACCTTATAAATGAGATTAACCAATTGCTAAATAACTCATGCCTAGATTGTCCAGCAGACGAAGTGATGACAATGAACAATCTCTCTCTCTCTCTCTCTCTCTCTAATGAAAATACATCTTTTTTAAAAATCACACATCTTAAGTGTAACATTCAAAGTATGTTACAATCCATAACTAAAATATGGAGTATTTCCATTTTGGTGGCTCCTTGCTTCAAGTCTCCCCTTTAATCAACCTTTCCCTTTAAAAATCAGCTATTGTTCTGTTCCCACAGCCCAATTTTGCATGTTTTTGAACTCGTTACTAGTAAAATCATATAGGTATACTCTTCCATGCCTGCATTCCTTTAGTGAAAAGATACTTTTAGATCCATTGTACCTGTTATAATTGGATACTGATTACAAAACTGAATCCATTTTCTGGGCATGACATGTATGTATGTCTCCATCTGCAATGGATTTAGGACTTTTATGCTTTTAATTACTAAAAATATAACTTCTAGGAATATGTGTATTCACATGGTGAATGAAATATCAATATAATGGAGAAATTTCTGGACATTCTTATATAGTGGATTTAAATCTGTCTGTCTGTATCTATTTATCATCTATCTATCTATCATCTATCATCTATCTATCTATTTTTGCTCCTATTTATATGGACAAAATAATTTGTATTGCCAAGGTGTTTATTGTCATTATTCACTGTAATGGGTATGAAATGGGATCACATGTCATGAGGTGACTGAAGATGCCAAGCATAATTTTTAGAAGCACACTGATTACTTCTTTATAAAGTGGTCATTCAAACCTAATTTCTTGTGTTTTGTCTCACTTGCTTTAAGATGTTAGTTATGTGAATGATGTTTTATTCTGGATATAAATCTTCTTGTGCACAAGTAATGGACATATTATAAATCTGACTTTAATTCCTTAATGGTGTCTTCTGAAAACCAAAGGAGTTTAATGAAAATTCAGATTATCTCAAATGTACCATCTGGAAATACACAATTCAGCACTGAGCTGCCATTGCTACGATCAAGTACTAGAATATTTTCCTCACTGCAAAACAAATCCCCCAGACAATCAGGACTCCTTCCTCCTTCCACACACTCCTGCTCTCAACAGCAGCCTCTAATCTGATCCTTACCTCTGAGAGGTCTTCTATTCTGGACAGTTCATATAAATTTTGATGGAGTCCAGTTTATCCCACTTTTATTCTTAGGTTAGTGCTGTTTGTAATATTATTCTAATATTTCATATATTCTACCCTCATAATTCATATCCAAACCCTTAGTTATGTAGCTTTAATATCATGTCTTATATAGTACATCTTCTCACTCAGGATGGTGAAATTTTTATCATAGAAATTTTATAGTTAATGTTTTTATGATTCATATTAAGGTTTTGCATGAGATTGGAGAAAGATAACTCATCAGGTTTTTCTTTGTGACTTTTTTTTCCATTTGTTGAAAGGTATGCTTCTCCAGTACAAATATTTTATAACCATTTTTGTTGTTATTAAATAATCATTAAAATATATTTGGGTCTATTTCTGTGCTCTATAGCTGGTTCATTGCTCTCTACGTCCATATATTTTTTTTCAAAGAGCACACTGTCTTGATCATGGTGGTTTACAACATTTTCAACAGTTAGTACAAATTTTCTAATATAGTTTTGCTATTAAAAAATTTAATTTCTTAAGTTCTTTATATATTCTGGATATCAGTCCTCTGTCAGATGTGGGGCTGGTGAAGATCTTTTCCCATTCTGTAGGCCGTCGCTTTGTCTTGTTGACCGTATCCTTTGCTCTACAAAATCTTCTCAGTTTCAAGAGGTCCCATTGATTGATTGTTTCTCTCAGTATCTGTGCTACTGGTGTTATATTTAGGAAGTGATCTCCTGTGCCAGTGCTTTCAAGACTACTTCCTACTTTCTTTTCTATCAGGTTCAGAGTAACTGGATTTATGTTGAGGTCTTTGATCCACTTGAACTTAAGTTTTGTGCACAGTGACAGATATGGATCTATTTGTAGCCTTCTACATGTTGACATCCAGTTATGCCAGCACCATTTGTTGAAGATGCTTTCTCTTTTCCATTGTACAGTTTTGGCTTCTTTGTCAAAAATCTTATGTTCATAGGTGTGCGGATTAATGTCAGAATCTTCAATTTGATTCCATTGGTCTGTATGTTGGTTTTTATGCCAGTACCAAGCTGTTTTTATTACTGTAGCTCTATAGTAGAGCGTGAGGTCAGGGATCGTGATGCCTCCAGAGGTTATTTTATTGTACAGGATTCCTTTGGCTATCTTGGATTTTTTGTTTTTCCATATGAAGTTGAGTATTATTCTTTCCAGGTCTGTGAAGAATTGTGTTGGTATTTTGATAGGGATTGCATTGAATCTGTAAATTGCTTTTGGTAAGATTGCTGTTTTTACTATGTTAATCCTGCCTATCCATGAGCATGGGAGCTCTTTCCATTTTCTGACATCTTCTTCAATTTCTTTTTTCAGGGACTTAAGGTTCTTGTCATATAGGTCCTTCACTTGCTTAGTTAGAGTTATCCCAAGGTATTTTATATCATTTGTGGCTATTGTAAAGGGTGATGTATCTCTGATTTCCTTCTCAGCCTGTTTGTCAATTGTATATGGGAGAATTGCCCAACAGTCCAATTAAGAAATGGGCTATAGAGCTAAAGAGAGAATTCTCAGCAGAGGAAGCTCAAATGGCTGAAAGACATTTAAGGAATTGCTCAACATCCCTAATCTTCAGGGAAATGCAAATCAAAATGACTCTGAGATACCACCTTACACCTATCAGAATGGCTAAGATCAAAAACACTGAAGACAGCTTATGCTGGAAAGCATGCAGAGCAAGGGGAACTCTCCTCCACTGTTCGTGGGAATGCAAGCTTGTACAGCCACTTTGGAAATCAATATGACGCTTTCTTAGAAAATTTGGAATCAATCTCCCCCAAGACCCAGCTATATCACTCTTGGGAATATACCCAAAGAATGCTCAATCATACCACAAGGGCACATACTCAACTATGTTCATAGCAGCATTGTTTGTAATAGCCAGAACCTGGAAACAACCTAGATGCCCTTCAACTGAAGAATGGATAAATAAAATGTGGTACATATACACAATGGAGTACTACTCAGCAGAAAAAAACAATGACATCATGAGATTTGCAGGCAAATGGATGGATCTTGAAAAAAATCATCCTGAGTGAGGTAACCCAGACTCAGAAAGACAAACATGGTATGTACTCACTCATAGGAGGATACTAAATGTGAAACAAAGGATGACTAGACTGCTACTCACAACTCCAGGGAAGCTACCTAGAAAACAGGACCCTAAGAAAGACACAGGGATTGCCCAATGTACTGCTTGTTCTGTCGTTCAGACAAGACAATCAATGTCCTGCCCATCCTCTTCTCTTAATAGAGCAACTGGAGCTTCGCCATCTTTGCAGTTAAGAACAGGAAGAGGGGTAACAAAGCTTGGCTGGATTGATTTGTTGCATACTGTCTGGCTGCTCCTGTGTGTTGTTGGAAGCTGGTAATATTTTCTACTTCCTCTTGTTTTTAACCACCAGAGTAATGTTCTACAGACATACGCCACCATGCATGGTTTCATACAGCGTTAAAATCCAGCTCATCAACCCATGCACGCAAGGTAAGCATTCTACCAAGGAAACTGTTTCCCCAACCCTGCTGTTGCTCAGAGTCTGGATGACAGTCCATGCGGCTGGGAACTCTGCCAGTCCCAGTCACCCAAGTTCTAGAATGACAGGTGTGCACCACCAGGCACAATTGTTTCTTATTTTAATCAAGTAGAAACTTTAGTCATTAGTATTAAGCATACTAATAAGTCATCAGTATTAAGTTAAATAGATAGGTGGGCAAGTACATAAGTAGACAGGAGACAATATGGATTGTGGGAAAAAATTTTAAGCATATGTCAAATATAAAGATAGGTAAATAGATAAATAGACAATATGGATTGTGGGGAGAGAAATTTTAAATAATATTTTAGAATAAAATGAAAGAATAACCATATGAATTTTATTTAATATTTATGTATTTATTTTCATATGTTCTATTATGACATGTCTATCACAGAGCAATCTAGTTGTAAAAAAAAGGGTTCCTTCCTAAAGCTTCTCATCCCTAAATGTGACGTAATCTGAAAATAATTAAAGAATGAAGGCATCCATTAGTATGATTTTTTTCATGTTGAATTAGGTCAAAATCAATGACATAGAAAACATTGGTTAATTTGTCTTTGAATCTAATTGTCACAAATGTGTAATAATGAAAATTTCTGCTTTCTTCCTACTAAGTAAAAACTACTTCCAATTTACATATACATATCAATGAAGTCAGTAGTTCCAGTGATTCAAAAGAATTCTTTCTACATTTACAGGCTGAAATCTTCTACATGTCCAGAAACCTCTCTCCCCCCGCTCTGGTTTCCCTTTCTGCCACCACCACGCTGAAATGTTGAGTTCAACTGAGGTGTCTTACAACAATGGTGTACATTGGGGTCTTTGCTCAGCCTGTGTATTCTATGATACAAAAATGGTGAGCTGAAACAATAATAATGACGAAGATGATATATAACCACTCAGCACAATATACAATAATAATGATGAAGATGATAAATAGCCATTCAGTACAATATACACCTTCCAAGGAGAAACAATGCAGGAAAAAAGCAATAAATTAAAACAACATGAGTTAATCACATGATGGTCTATAGAAGACAATTAACTTTCACTTCAAAATATATGTTGAGTAACTGTTCTGAATTTATTGGTAGCTGGAGACTGGTATTCAAGTTTTGGAAATTTTTAACCACAATTATTTAACTTTATCTCTTTTTCATATGTAATACACATTTACTGTATTGTAATGATAAATAAAATATATATGTATAAGTAATGTATAATTTCACCATTAATAAATGATTGTGTTAGCATTTTGGTTCATGTACTTTGCTCTTCTGTGCTCAAGTACACACCTGTTGGTCGTCTAGGGTCTTCATCTTTGTGCCAACATCTTTGCTGCTTTCTGTGTGGGCAGCATGTCAGAAATGTCAAGGAATTAGTGTTTCTTACCATCCTGGGCAAACACACACACACACACACACACACACACACACACACACACACACACAGGTTTGCCAGCATAGGTTTTCTCCTTCTACCATGTAGATCCTGGGGATAAAGCTCAGGCTCTCAGCCATCACAGGAGACACCTTTACTTGCTGAACCATCTCCCTGACTCCTGTAATTTGCTCATAGATTTGTGACCTTAGATAGTTTTCTAAGATTATAAATTATGTCATAATAATGAGAAAAGAGAAAACGTTTTGTGCACATTTTTTTTCATTTTTAAATAGCAAACTATGTGATGAGGTATTAAGATCTCAATGTTTGGTGTTCTGAAGGAAGCATTGTATCTGTGATCTCCCAGTTCAGGGTTGAGGACATGGGAAAATAATACAATTCTTTTCCTGAAAGATGGAGTCAGAACTACATAAAAAAAATTTATAAAATATCTTTCATTTGTAGTGGGTAGCCATTCCAGCTTTGGTCTGGAAGTTCCAACCCCCATTGAGGCTTCGGTAACTGTCACGCCTACAAGGCGGGGCCAGCGGAGGGCCTGAAGACCTGAGATCGGGACATACGGCGCTCTCTTGTTTCCTGGACCTGGACACGAGAGGTAGACCAAGGGGAGTTCTCCAGAGAACACCGCTGGACTGCACTGCGTCTTTTCCAGAACCCGCCACCTAACTATCCCTTCATTTGTAAGTTACCCACTAAATAAATCTTCCTTTTAACTACATGGAGTGACCTTAGTAATTTCACTAATATTCATTGTATTGGTAGGCAAACCAATGTTCTTTCCCTTTCCTTAATTAGAATGACTGGGGAGGCTTTACTATCCTACATTATTTTACATCTTTGGAAAACATTTAGCTTTGAAGATAAAGCTACATAACAGATTGAAGAATGAAATGCAGGGGAAAGTGGAGGGATAGAATAAGAATTTCTGTATTTTCTCTAATTATTATGAATATTTTACAATCATCATCATCTTCATCAGCATCATCATCAGTAGCAGCAGCAGCAGCAGTATTTATTTTGGTTTTTTGAAACAAGGTTTCTCAGTGTAGTCCTGGATGTTCTGTAACTTACTATGTGTGAGAGGCCAGCTCCCACCTTTTCAAGGGTTCCTATGAGGAGGAGAGAGGGATAAGAAAATATTAGGTAGAAAGAGAGACCTAGTTGACGAGAGGAAACACAAGATAGCTTCAGGAGGACCTGGATCAATACCCAACAGCCTTTTGTGATTATTCAAAAGGCTTTTTATAACGTGCCAAGGGGCTGGGCAAAAGACCTTCTCCCCCTTGCTATATCAAAGCACACAGTACAGCCAAGTGTAGATGCTTCCAAACACCTGGTAACCATGCCCATGGTCAAATTATCCTCTTATGCAGCCCTGCTGGGTAAAGCAATCTGAGATTCTCTGACCCTGAGTAATTTGGGCCTCCACAACTTATGAAGACCATACTGGCTTCAAACTCAGAGATCTGCCTGCCTCTGCTTTCCAAGTGCTAGGATTAAAGGTGTGTGCCACCACTGGTACTATTATTACTTTTAAAGAAAATTTGATTATTCATTTATTTCTTTATCTCCTACAACTGAAAGTATAGGGAAAAACAATGTTTATTCTCTGGATAATAAGATTTTTTTCTCCTATTGGTAGAAGTTCTCAAACTTAACCTATGTTGAAGAGAAGGTGACTCACATGTTCCAATCTAGAAGGAACACAAATTCTCTGAGGACTATTGACACATAGAATCCCTCAGGCCTGGACTTTGAGCTGGAGACATTAGGGTCCAATGTCTCTGTTTCTCCTGTGCCACATCTGTAACCATTCTTTCCCACTCACCTACTGCTTGGCTAGAATATGGCTTGTCCCTGTTGAAATGCAAATTGAAATTCGGTTGCCATTGTGACACTAATGGAAGGTGTGCCCTTTAATGACTGGCTCATAAGGACTCTATCCTTATGAATGAGTAGGTCCATTCATGAGTTAGTGGGATATCCTGGGGATTTCTTTGGTATAAAAATGAGCTCTCCCTGGTCTGCTCATTCTAGTCACTATGTGATCCTCACTACCTCAAGGTGATGTGAAAATAAGACCTTTCTTAGAAATCAGTGCCATGCTCTTGGCCTTCCCAGCTTCCAAAATTATAAAATAACTGAATCTCTACATGCATAGAAAAATAGTGGGAACTGCTAAACCTTTCTCAAGGGCCTGGACCTTCCAAACCTTGTTGTTAGCTCAGAAATACAAGTTCCTTGTTGAGGATGATGTAAGAAAAGAGTTTCATGTGTAAACTGCTTTTTATCATAATATCAAGTCAGCCACATGGATTGCATCTTATTGTATGTATGGTGCATCCTATTGCTCAATGTTGGTATGTTTTAATTCTTTAGCTTGTGTATGTTTTAATTCTTTAGCTTGTGTAGCATGTGAAGTTGGGGTGATAACTGGTGACCCTAATTCAAAATAGATTTGCAGTAATGAAATGGAATCTTTCTTATTCCTGTTATCAGTGCTACTCAGACTACCACCCCTACACAGAGTGGAGGGCACAAGGGTCAAGAGTTCTGAATTCAAATCCACATCATTTAAGAATAGTTGACCTTGTGCAAATTATGTAACTTCTCAGAGCCTCCTATTCCTCATCAGTTACGTGTAACCAGCAATACCTTTATCACAAGGTGTTTGCAAATGCTGAGTTGTATAATATAGATTCTGCTTAAGTGTGGGCCCTGGACTAAACACTCAGTAAAGTTATCTTTTCTATTACTCTCTAATCCTTTTTCTCTGCCCTAGGTTGCACGGCCCTGTAAACAATATGGTAGTCTTTGTGAGTCAAAATCTCCTAGATTTAACTAACAATCATGTTTCTTAGAAGGTGGTAACTTGGTATATTTGTATGTGCTCTGTGGTTGTATAATAGTCAACTTATCAATTTAAGAAAAGAATTATTGAGAACCGGGGCAATCCCATGTGCTGAGGATAGGAAAGTTAACAGACAATCCACAGATGAGTCCTACTTCAAGTTCCAGTCGAGTGAAAGAGGCAGATAGGATAAAATAATACATATGGACAAATGACGCTTGCAG
>CABHPP010119200.1:4311-31999 GCA_902168425.1 Peromyscus attwateri | reverse complement strand
ACACACACACACACACACACACACACACATACACGCAATGTATACCTACATGCCTCTCACACACACACCAAAACTTCCCCACAAAAATAAGAAAAAAACTTGAAACACTGAATAATTTAGTGATATCCTTCTGGCTTTCCTCATCCAAGATACAAGAAAAACAGGAGTAACAGAAAAAGTAGCATTCACTCCTATTAAATTCAGAATGGATTTATAAATCATGGCAATTCTGAGAGCTTGTTTATCTCGTTTGTGGCTTGCTTACCAATGCTGTGAGCAGAGCTATCCTAATATCCTGAAGACTTCAGCCTTTCCACCAAGACTCTACACTTCAACTTCTGGCCACACAACTCTGTTTCAGTCTCACATTAATACAACCTTACCTGCCAATGTCCTCTGATTCTCTTGGGCACACTTTTTGAAAGCATCCCAAATACTGGAGCATCAGAAGGTATCAGGTTACATGGCATTATGATTGGTCATTCCATAAATAAATTGTTCTTATCAATAGTAAAAGGAAAATATAGTAAACAGGAACCCTAAAAAAAAGTCAGGCTATTACCAAAAGAGTATCAGCTTTTTCTGTATATGACTCAGAATTTACCATAAAAAAGGAATTGTATATATCAACTAACTGTTCACATCAATCCTAGGTCAAAAGTTATATGAGGGATTTAAAAATGAAGCCTCCTGTTTACTGAGATAAGACACCCCTCTACAGTCAGTAACAATAAAGAAAGTTTAGATAAACTTAAAATAAATGTCACCAACTAAATTCAGTTTGAAGCTGATCCATATAGAAGAACACCAAATAGAGCGCTAACGGAAAGGTACATGTTAGGTGAAATTCTCCTGTTATCTCTTTAACAACTTCATGCAGTACAGAACAGAAAGAACATGAACATGGTACCGGGGTCTTCATTCTCATGCTAGCTCCACAAGTTGATGGATGCTTAGAACTTCATGATGAAAGGGATTCTAGAGTTCAGTGCAAAAGAGTGCCGTGATTAAATAGCAACATTTCATTTTAGTTCATTTTATGTTACCATAACAGAATGTCACAGACGAATTTATAATAACAGCTATTTCATATCTCACATTCTGTTTTTTATCATAAAGTTCTGGTATTTTCTCATAACATGCTGGGAGGCATCACATGGTAGAAAGAACGATGTCCATTTATCCCATCATGTGGGCTTTAGTTCATTGATGATACTACTTCTAAAGGGTCCCACTTCTTAAGAATGTTACAATGTCAACTAAAATGAGTTTTGAAGGAGCCAAACTTTGAAAGCATAGCAGTCTCCTATGCTTGGGAAGACAAAATTGACACTACAGATGTCAACAAGTTTCTCACTCTCAGCCTAGACCTTTGGCATTTCTACTTTGATTTTTCTGAGATGATTTGAATTTAGACTTCCATTATGTCGGTAGAACTCTAGAAGCTGGAGCCATTCAGAAATGCTCTTAACAGATAACTCTGCCCCATCAGTGTGGTTTGAAACCACACTAGCTAGGAGATGTAATGTGAAATTTATTATCTAAGGAGTGATTCTATAACTCCTAGACCTGGAATCAGCCATATTTATGAGTACAAACCACTGCGCTGTCTGATACCATTCACTGTGTTTCTCCCGACTCTTCCATTCCATATGACATGCAATTTGCAAGGATTGCCATTCAAGCTCTACCCTAAACTGATATGAGTCTCCTCATCTAGATCATCATCCTTGTCTAGACGGTTTGCAAAGTGGCCATGAGTGCTGGTATAACTGCTTCAATGGGAATAAAGAACAAATCACATGACAAGTATGCCTGTGGGTCCTCTTCTCCTTTCACCCTATACAGTGTTAAGAAGGCAATCCACACTAGTATTTCTGACCTACCTACTTGCAGTTTCTTTAATTCTAATGGCTGTGCTCTGAAAACTCAATGTTATTTTGATCTAGAACTGACAAGGCTGCTTCCTGATCTTCTTCCCAGTGTACATCAAGGACAGCTGTTTAATTTCATTGATATTACTGCACTCTGACCCAGAACATCATTATTTTGCCCTTTGCATTAATTGAGGAATAATTCCTTGTTGGTGGAAGAAGAAGCTGCCCTAGCCATTATAGGACATGACATTTAGCAGCATCCATGGCCTCTGCCCATCCATGGCATGCTATCTTTACCCAGTTGTGACAATAAAAAATAAATAAGTAAGTAAGTAAATAAGTAAATAAATAAATAAATAAATAAATAAATAAATAAACTCTAGTCACTGCTTAAGATCCTCTGGGAGTCATAATCTCCAAAATATTGGGACCTACTCCTGTCCACTGATGTACAAGGACTTCCATAATTAGTTACTTCCTCCAATTTTCCCTGTGCTTTTTCTAATTCCAAAACCCTTTCTGGCTGATTTAATCAGTTGAGACATACATTACACATTTGCTCTGCCCAACTCAAAGTGCCCTACTTATCCTACTCTTCCACTTCACATGTTAATTCATAGATGGTCTTCCATAACAGGAAAGTATTTTTATGATTATTCTCATAGTCATGTGACCACTGCATTTTGTTGACATTTTTCTTCCAACCATTCTTCATGGTGTTGCTTTCTCTGCATATGGCTGAGACTCTGACAATCCTCATTTTGACATGATTCATATCCTCCCGCCATGAGATTGTGTACTTTGTGTTTGATGACAATGACCTTCACCACCCATGTTCTACATTTCCATCTCCATAGTGAACTGTCTCCTGAACCTCCAAGTCGTTTTTCCAAGTAATAACAAAATATTTTAGAAGAATTTACAGACTCCTCAAAGTCAAGAAGTTCAAAAATATTCATTGGCTTCTCTAACTAAACTCCTTTCTTAGTGGCCTTTCTTAATAAATTTCTTTGTGACTTATCCACATACTCAAATGTGACCTTAAAATCACTCATACTTGTTATGCAATCTGCCTTCAGATGCACCCTTACTTCTCTCCATTGCTCCAACCTAGCCTGAACCCATTCTTTTGAATGTGTGGTCTCCTTCACCAGTCTATCTTTGTCTAACTCCATCTTTCTTTTTCCTTCAAAACTCTCTAGATGACTCATTTGCCTTTGACAGCTTCCCATTGCCCATTTCCCAAACTCTGCAATAGATAGATAG
This sequence comes from Peromyscus attwateri, assembly GCA_902168425.1. Lineage (NCBI taxonomy): Eukaryota > Metazoa > Chordata > Mammalia > Rodentia > Cricetidae > Peromyscus > Peromyscus attwateri. The sequence goes on along the minus strand of CABHPP010119200.1, from coordinate 28,856 downwards.
ATAGATAGATAGATAGATAGATAGATAGATAGATAGACAGATAGATACATAGATAGATACATAGATAGATACATAGATAGATAGATCAGTAACAGCCAGAATGCCCCTAGTATTCTAACCTCCTTTCTTCTATATGCATCCAGCCTCTTCCACGTGCAGCCCACTCATCATTCACTGAGATAATCTTTGTGTCTCTTAGTCTAGTTACTGTCAGAAAACAAGCTATTCTAGATATTTCAACAGAGAAACATTATTAAAGGAAATTTAACAATAAGTATTTGAAGACTAAAAAATGAGAATGTGGCACCAAAGTAACTCTTGGAAAGCAACTGCTCATACAGGTAGTAACTATCACTCAGGGGTTGGGAAATTAAAAGAAAGAAGAGGACCTTCCAGAAACTAATAGTGTAGATAAGAGACTTCATATACCTTCGTACTACATCTCTGAAGGGAGATGATGTCTGCCTACACCTGTAGTAGTCCCTTGGAGGGATGCTACCAGGACGGTGCAGGAATCTCCAAGGCTCAGTGAGAATCTGGTTCTGAGTAAAGATAGCACAGGAACCAAATGTCAAAGCTGAGATGAGCCATTGCTGGGCAGTGCTGTTACAACAAGCCCTTAAGAAGTAAGAGGGAAACAGCTTCACACATGCCCTCCTTTCTTCTCTGTTCCCTCTGGGGTCCATTGTTGGTGGAATCTAGCAGACAACCTGTAGGGTTTTTATTGTAAAACCAGAAGGGGAATCAGTGTTCAAAAATAATTTCTTAATAACCTACATGGCCCCTTTGCCTCTCTTTGCTTTAACTCACGAAGTCTCCCCATCCATGGTGGTTTTTTGACCAATACCTGCCTTGTATGAATCTTTGTTCAAATACAACTCCTTTTCTATAATTTTTTTTTCTAATCTCCAAAACATGGACACCATCGTTTGTGTTCACCTAACGCTTTGCAAATACTTACTTTGTGGTCTTTTTCTATATCTCTGATTGTGTTTGTTGATTTTCCACTTAATTGTGAACTCATTTATGGCAGTTAGAGTGATAACCACAAAACATGGCAGGATGCTAGGTACTGGCAAATGACTTCAGTGGATGCAACTAATAAGGACATTTTAATGGAATCAATGCTAGATCATTTCTAGAATGTATTTCATCTCCCTAAGTAAATTAGAACTCTATGAGAACAGAGACCTTGCTTTGTATTTGTTTTTATTGTCTCCATGGTGTTTAGTACAAGGTTTTACGTGCTGAAGAAGAGCTCATTGATACTTAACCATCTAGTTTGTTCATTAACCAACAGAATTTGGGTACTAAATGACATGAAGATGGAGCATGAGGTTATAAGCATCAGGTAAGAACTGTAGTTAGATTTAAGTATATTTCTAGCATGTGATTCCAGCCATGAGATGGTACTGTATGCACAGTAAAATCCTGTTCTTGTTGAATTTTAATAGGATGGGCACCATCAAGAACCCAAATGTAACGTGCTTTATAGTGAATTCTAAAATAATGAAATGTATGCTAGATTCCATTTTTCCCCTGTTTATATATTACCCAAGATATATTCCCCCAGTCCATGAGATGATTAATCCTGGGCTACATCTGTTCCTTGTGTATTTATTAAATTTCTTACAACCATCCAAAACAACTAGCAGATTATTTACATGTAGGGAAGGTATTGAATTTTAACTTAATCATTGGCTTCTCAGACAAAAAAAAAAGCCTCTGCTCAACAGCTGCTTTACATTCAAGTCCAAGAGGAAGAAAAATAGCTTTACAAAAAAGAGGGGAGTGATATTTAATTAACTATTGATTTCTTCTCAATTATTCAAGGCAAGCAATTATCGATATTGATGGAACAGATATTTCCCAATGTCTAGTGCCCAAATGAAAGGAAATATCCCATTCTACAATCTGCTGCCTAGAACAAGAAATGATCAGAATCTTTAACTTTAAATGGAAATGGTTACTTGGATCTGTTTATTCCATGTTGCCCCAATTAACCAGATATTTCTTGATGTGTAAGCAAAATGAAACCCCAAATACCTTTGTATACTTTCCAAATGGACAAAAAAAAAAAAAAAAAAAAAAAGCAGGACTTTTATCTGTTTTGTCCAAGCAGCTAATCACCCTGTGCTTGAGAACCATGCTTCATAGGTACAGATCTTGACATGTCAAAAAAAAAATGACTGACAAAATACCACAATTTGGGGTCAATCTAAGCCACCCACTGAGGGGTAACTTGTATGCTTGATGCTTATAATCCATGCGACACTGCCTCGTGTATCAGCATTTCAAACATGAATAATTTACTAGTGCTATTTATACCAATGTATTATGCACCTGTCTTCTACATCTCCCTGGAATGTTGAGGAATGTAGTCACACTGGACCCTGTTTAGGCACTTTATTATTAGCTCTGTGGATGCCCAGTGCCACCTTTCCTCAACCCATTCATACACAAGAGCATTCATATGTTTATGTGTGTGGACGAAGCCCCTCTTGAAGACTATATGAGTATTGAGTATGATTAATGGACAAAGCAAATGCTATCTACTGAGTTACTATTTGGAAGGAGGAGATTATTTGGTAAAAATGGTTTATATTTAATAGCACCATTGTGGGGTATGTGTGTGTGTGTGTGTGTGTGTGTGTGTGTGTGTGTGTATCCATGTGACATCCTTGGAGAAATTGGGCCATAGCATTTTCTTTGAATGAAATCTGCTATCCTTTATAAAGATCTCCTTTTTCTGCTCTGTGCCCCGCCCTCTGTCCAGAGTGGTCTGTGTGTAAGTGCTTAAGCAGCATATGTTGCTGGAGACTGTTCGCTCTGCTCTTGGCTCTGTTACTCTTTGTTGTTGTGTTAATTTCCCTGGGTTCTATTTAACATTCTGCTAAATCAGTGAAACCTTGATTATCTAAGAGAATACAAGACATTGAATTAATGAGGATAACGGGAATTTTGAAGGTATGAGAAATTATTAGAGGTGAAAGTTGTGTGACAGAGGCTGCGAATGAATTTTAGTCAGGAGCTGCAGCTTGATTTTCCAGCCTGATTCTGTTCCTTGATGGATGTAATGAAATTTTGGTAATCAGGGTTTCACCGTTGCATTTATTACTGTTCCCAAATCAAGGTAACCTTGGGCTCTACTTCCCATATTTACAAAGCAATAAAAATCCTAATGGGCTGTCAGGGACGAATGTGACTGCTCTTCTTCACATGCCTCCCATGAAACAAGCTTTCCCTCTCCCCATCTGGCTGTCGCCTGCGGAGCATGCTACTTTTTTCACATCCCAACCCTGCATTCCCTTGCTTCCCTGTGGCCTCTTTGCATGTACGAAAAGACTGGAATTGGTGCAGGGGCGATGGATGTCCTGACCTTAGAGGTTGTTGGTCATTTTAGCAACACTGCTTTGCATTTTAAAGAGCACTCATCTGACTTCAAGGTTCTGCATTCTTGTATCAGGCACTTGTCCTTTAAAAACTAGGAGGTCACAAAAGGTCCCAGGTACATAAGAATTTCCAAACCAGGAGCATTGCATTACTCAGTATTAGATAGCCTGAACTGGAGAATCACCAAGATTGCAGGGAAAAAAAAAAAAAAAAAAAAAAAAAAAACAACTATATGAAAAGGCCTAATATGATCAAAACAAAGGCAGCCAACTACATTTGTTTGGAAATTGGAGTCACATGCTTAGTTTGTGGAGGGAAGGGGGGAACACAAGATCGATAGAGAATTTCTTTTTTAAAGCTGAAAACATGATGTTCCAGATGAACTTAAATTGATTCTGCTTTTCCTCCCCTCCCCCTCCCTCCCCTCGTTCTGCAGCTAATGTCTGCGACAATGAGCTCTTGCACTGCCAGAATGGAGGGACCTGTCACAACAACGTGCGCTGCCTGTGCCCGGCCGCCTACACCGGCATCCTCTGTGAGAAGCTGCGGTGCGAAGAGGCAGGCAGCTGTGGCTCCGGCTCCGGCCAGGGAGTACCCCCGCGGGGCTCCCCAGCACTGCTGCTGCTGACCGTGCTGCTGGGGACAGCCAGTCCCCTGGTGTTCTAGGGGGTCACACCAGCCCTCCAACAGGCCTGTGCTGTGGGGGAAGCAAACTCCACCCAAGCGATAGCTACTAACATAGAAAACACGCACACCCACTCCAACACAGTGTACAAACGAAGAGGGCCTAACTGAACTAAGCCATATCTCTCAGACCCGGACAGCACATCGGAGTCAAGACTGTTCATCCCTGACTCCAGAGGAATTGGCAGCCGTTGCTACTATCACTGCAAATCTCATTGCCAGCTGCAGAGCCGATTGCGGATTGGGAAGGCTGTGAGAGCGCCCCCCAGAAAGGAAAGACAAAAACAAACTGATCAACCAACCTAAAAAAAAAAAAAAAAAAAAAAAACATTCGCTACTCTACCGTGGTGCACCCTAGTACCGCTCTGCCCAGTGTGTGGACCAAGCAAATAGAAGCATTCTTTGCTGTCAGGTGCATTGTGGGTATAAGGAAATCTGTTACAAGCTGCCATATTGGCCTGCTTCAGCCCCCCACCCCCAACCCCACCCTGAATCCCTTCCAACCTGTGCTTTAGTGAAAGTTGCTCTGTAACCCTTGTTGGTTGAAAGATTTCTTTGTCTGATGTTAGTGATACACATGTGTAACAGACCCCCTCCAAAAGCGCAAGCCAGTCATACCCCTGTACATTTTAGCAGCACTGAGACCCCCCAGTGCCAGCTCACACCCACTTCACAAGAGTGGTTAGAGGAAAGAGAAAGTGTATCTATCCTTTTGTATTCAAATGAAGTTATTTTTCTTGAAATACTGTAATATGTAGATTTTTTGTATTATTGCCAATTTATGTTACCAGACAATCTGTTAATGTATCTAATTCGAATCAGCAAAGACTGACATTTGCTTTGTGTCCTCTTTGGTTTGGTTTTGTTTCATTGTGCAGAGATTTCTCTGTATGGGCAACGAGCGTGCTGGCATCAAAGAATATCAGTTTACATATATAGCAAGTGTAATAAGATTCCACCAAAGGACATTCTAAATGTTTTCTTGTTGCTTTAACATGGAAGATTTCAAGAATAAAAATTCCCGCATAAATGGTATCAGGAATTTGTATTGCCGTTTCTTAGATGAAAGGAGCAACCATCCAATAGTTTCACACTCGCTTCACTGATGTTGTGTGGACGGAACACAGTCAGCTGACGACTCTAGTAGCCCAGGAAGATGGATTGATAGTCACTAGCTTGGACAACGTCTGCAAAATATGAGACTATTTTCCACCTGGGAAAAAATTATAACTGCAAGAACAGAAAGAAATATCTAAGTGATTGCCAAGATTATGCCAAAGCCTGTTGGCGGAGTACTAAGAGACTTTTATTTTTAAGTCATGCTATTTTCACAGATTTATGGTGATCATGTGACTCTAGGGATGCTGATCTATGTATCCTTCCAAATACAGTGTTTACATGGAGTATCATAAGAGGCCACCTGGGGAACCAGGACAGCAGCAGGGAAATTGAGTGATTAGCAATTTGACTTTGAATATATTCTAAGTATTTAAATGAAATATCAAAATATACAGCAGCAAGTAGACATAACTGCTGCTCCTGAGAATAAAGTCTGTTTCAAGTACTGCCCAAGGTGTAATAAATTCTTGTTTCTGCCTTTTATTAGGCCAATTACTGTACAAGACAGCAAAGGGAGCCGGGCGGGAGAGAGACACAGCAAAGCTGGGGAGGGGCTGAAACAGTGTGTTCTACCCCGGCATCTGCCACCCCACAGGTGACGAATCTGTCAGCAGCAGCGTCTCTCAGAATCAGAAACAATTATGAGGCCGAGCCAGAAGCTTAAGGACAATGAAGTCCTACGTGACCGGGCGGGACAGTAACCTATGACAGTATTAGGTCAGAAGCCTCGTTCCAGGCTGAATTCTTCACCCTACTGCCAGTCTGTGCTGAACTGAGGGGGAGGAAATGTCTCCTGATAAATAACCCGAGTCAAAACTAGATGAAGGAACAGCATGTCTTATTGGTTTTGTTCCCAGAAAAGCCAATTCAAAGAAGGCAATAAAAGGTAAGCAGGTAATGCCTGTTCTGCCTGCCACCCCACGTCCAAGTCGATTGAATGTTTGTTATTCAAACCAACAGCCTCTTTTGATATAAGAAATAGGGAAAGATGGAAATAAATTAGCACTTTGGCTTCGTGCCAGAGTGGCCAACCAGAAATGGCAGATTTACATTAGAAGCATAAATAGAAAATTATATTTCCAGCTCACCAAAGAATACACATGAAAATTCTGATAGCATACAGAGTGTGAGATTACTTCTAATGAGATGGATTTCTTATATTAAGATGGAGTTTAAGTTGTCTTATAGTTTATTAGCACAAACCAAAGGCAGACTGTGTGGTTTCTGGCGACCGTGCACTTTGTCATTATGCACTCACAGCTTTGTCACAGTGATCAGGAATCAGAAGCTGCACAATTCAATCCATGGGATTCCAAAAGCTAATTCTGAAATTTAATGAAGGCCTGATTTAAATCAATTCATCTGCATTTTATCTTTATAAGGCTATAAGAATCTAAATTGATGAGGAATATCTTGCATTCAGTGTATTTAGATATAGTTCTCTGAATTTCTTGGAGTGATGTGATCTACTTTTAATAAAAATTCACTTTTAGGTATATAACAAACGTAAATGAAATGTTCTTTTTAATCTGGATTCTTGAGTTCTTTAAAAAGTCAATTTTTTTTTTTTAAAGAAATGTCAGCCTACGGGATTTTCTCTGCTTTCTAGAATTCTTCCAAGTTGTAATATTCTGTCCTGAGACAGGGCTGAAGCAAACAGGGGGTACGAAGTCATGCCCACCTTTGAGGATCCAGCTCTTGCTTTGTTTCCTGGAAGGTTCCTTAGAGTAGGGTAACCAGCTATCCCATGAGTTCATCTGTCCACTGTCGACAAGGTAGGAACATCATTCTTCCCACTATCGATGTGTATAAAACTCAAAAGGGCTGGTGGAGGCGAAATGGCAACTATACAAAAATGTTGCTGTTCACAGCAAGTTAAGTCATCTGTCTTACCTACGGTAAACTGGTATTGACTTATCACCCAGCCTAAGGGCCACTTTCACCCTCCTCTGTGCTTGCCCCAGTGATACAGTCTAGTTAGATGTCCCCACAGGATGGTGAGAACTCCTGGAGCAGGCAGCACAAAGGTAGTGCACACCCTTGAGCACAGGGTTGGAAGAACACATGGACTCCACAGTTGAGTAGTTTCTGGTGGGTTTCATTCACCCTTTCCTGGACCCGTGACTTCACTGGAGTCTTAAGAGTCTTTAGATAGAAACCCTGAAATCAAGTCTTACTTTCATTTCCTTTACACACACCCCCACCACGAATAATCCAGTAATATGGGACTATAAAACCCCTATATTCTGAAGTGGGATGTTGTGTTGAAATGGTCTTTTGTACTTTACCTATAGTATATTTCTAGGCAAAATATCTCTTTAAAGTTTCAGTGCTCATAGGATTGAACAGGACACTAGGAAGCGTGGGGTGACATGGTGTTACCATAACATATGAAACTGTCTGTGTGTATTTGACATTCAGTATGATTTAAAATTTCAGCTTCAGAAATCTGAAAGTGAGTTCTTTCCTTACCACTTTGACTCCCAGCCTTTATTGATAAGAGGGTTTGATATCCACTTACCCGTAACTGGAACAACATGAACAACCAGGTTTAAAGCAGGAAGGCTTTTCAAAGGAACCCCAACTAGAGTTTTTATTATATATGAGAATAAAAAGCAAATAAGTGACACCCCAGGGATTTTGACACAAGTCTAACTATGAACAATTCTTTTTGTCTCAGGAAATCATCACTGAATGTAATTAATGTTATTTGTTTCTTTGTTTCTTGTATATGGATGTTTTGCTTGCATGTGTCTGTGCACATGCGCACTGGTGCCTCAGAGATCAGGAGAGGGAATCAGATCCCCTAGAACCAGAGTTAGAGAACATTATGATGCTGGGAATTGAACCCAGGTCCTCTGCAAAAGTAATAGATGCTCTTCAGGCTCTCACTGATATTTTTAGGAAACATCAAACACTCACTTGACACAAACATTCTACGAATTTCCATATAGAATGTTTTTTATTTAAATTATAGTTTTACTTTCTTACATTATAAGCAGCTGTTTTATCCCCTTCAGTTATCTAAAATGGATGCCAACAAACTCCTCACATAAACTGCACACAAACACAAGATGATGTCAGAAAAGAAAAATAAGCATGCCAGCTTCCATAGTTTGAATTTTCCCCAAACAGTCTCGGGAACACGAAGAAATTCTGCTCTTCTCAACACCTGGTGTGGTGTGACTCACAGACGACCATCTTCATTATGCTTCTGCAGAACCAGGAAAGAAGACATAGGCTTGGCCCTTGCATAAACCACACTATTGCATTTAACTAGAAATGGAAAAATAACATCTGGGAAAAACAAGTTAATATTGACTAATATGCAGTTAGTTAAGCTCTATTACAGAAGAAAAACAGTGCCCTTACTACATTTTTGGAGAGAGTTCTGAAATAATTCTACAAGAAGACTTAAATAATTTTAAAGGCTGTTTTAAAGTACTTGAGCCTTTAGTAACTGCTGGAATCCCACTCCCTTCAGTCTGTTCCCATCACCCAAAAGCTGCCTTTAATTGATTGATGAATTAAAATGAAGTAGCAACATTTAAAATTATATGATGTTTTATTAACCAAAAATGATACCTGCTAAAATGGGTCATTATGATTCTACAAAACCCAATTATGTTAGCACTAAAGATTTAGCTCGGCTGGCTGAGGCAAACTGCAGAAGATCCTAAGTAAGAATAACCCCCATTTTCTTAACATAGTCCCATTTTTTTTCCAGAGGTGTCATTTTAACTATTATTTAATTAGAATTACAAATTCCACACTGGGAAAAAAAACTCACTGGAAAAAATAAAAAAAAATAATTATTACATTTCTTACCTCTATGTGAATAGAAATGGAAATTCCTGTATGGCAAGGTATGGCAAGCATGTGTCAAGTCCCTTAAAGACATCACATGCCAAAGTTGTACTCTGATACCTTGCTTACAGTACTATGGTAGAGCTAACATAGTCCGTTACTCTACCTATCTGTACTCGAATAAAAGAAAGTGACAGAGAAGCACACATCTGAAGGCCTGTTAAGAGTAGGTGATTTTTTTGCCCCCAGGCAGGCAATATAATGTCATTTTTATTTGTTTGTATTTGCACCCCTAAGGAGGGCTGCTCCTGTTGAGGAACCGGCTTCCCTCTGCCTGTGAGAAACACTGCAAGAAAGCATCCTCCAAGGAAATAGCATTCTGCTATTTACCCCATGAAGCCCTGAGTAATTGTTTTGGCTTTCTTGGTGTGATAAACACCTAGAGGCAAAGAGGTTAGTGTCATCACTCTCCATCTCTTTTTCTCTCCCTTTAGAAAGGTGTCAGGGTGGGGGTGGGGGGGGTCCCTTCCAATCGAGTGTGACAAGGTTTGTGAAAAACATTTCTGTTCACCGATATGTAATTATGAAGACCCACTAAAATATTCAGTTTATTAAATTAATAGTGTAACAAATACTGGAGCAGTTTTACAACCACTTAAACTTGTGTTTACATTCTGTGTAATTACAATTCATAATTGGGAAAGCAGTCAAATCTAAACACATTCTGATCAATGGTTCTCAGGCTGCCAGGCAGACCCAGCACAACATAACACAGTAAGTGTTTTTTAAAACAGAATCCAAATCAATTCAAGAGGGGTGAGAGAGGAAGTTTAACAGTGAAATGTTTTAAACTGTGAATTAGATTGTATGTAAATACGATGATCTTTTTTTCTGGACATGAAAAACAGTATACTTCTTTAAACATTAAAAAAAAATTTATAAAATGTAAATAGGACTGGCATGAGAGCTACCATTTATCGCAACTTTTGAAAGTATCACCAAATAATATATTGTTGTTATGGGAGGCCCGATAAAGGCACACAGATGTATGAGAACCTACTGTTCAGCAACCACTTTCATTTCAAATTACATCTGCTCAACTCCCTTTCACATGTATTTATATTTATTTCACATAAATTAAAAATTAAAAATGCCCCAGGTAAGGACTGTAATATGAGGCCAACTAACCACACTGTCTTAATAACTTGATAGCTTTCCTATCTATACTTTTCATGGGAACATGTAGGGGCCATGGTGAAGGCCATCCTCCGGTTCCCTTTAACAACCTCCTTCCTGCGTTTGAATGGCATGTGTTCCAGCAAGAGGTCTCAGATAAAGCTCGGAGGAGATGCTCTATCTCATTAACATCTTGGTCACAAAGTCCTCATGCCACTTGTCTTAGTTACTTTCCCTGTTACTGTTATAAAATAACGAAAGCAACTTAAAAGAGAAAAGTCGTTTTGGATCACAGTTCAGTGATAGAGGCCATCACAGCAGGGGAGTCCGGTGGCAGGAACCTGAAGAAGATGGTCACATGACTTCTGCTGCCATGATAGGAAACAGTGAATGCCCATGTTCAGACAGATGTGTCCTTGCACACAATCCAGGATCCAGACCCAGGGAATGATGCCACCCTCCCTTAAAGTACATCTTCATGCCTCAATTGTACTGCTTAAAATAATCCCTTACAGGTTTGCCCAAAAGCTCACTTAATCTAAGTGATCCCTCACAAGTATTTCTAGAGCTGTGTCTCCTAGGTAACTGCAGAGTCTGTGAGGTTGACAATCTACACTAACCCTCATATCTCTTACTATAATGAAATTCTAGTGATCAGATTCTTGAGGCAATCAAAATAGAAGTGTATGTCCATGTTAAATCCTCACCTTAATGCATATGGCATATGTACATTTACAAGCCTATGTGTTAAGGGTTACCTCTATTGAAAGGCAGACAACACTCAGCTTATCTTAATGAATGCTAACATACTATGCAGACTTAACAACCTCTCTCTAGGTCATAATTTGTCACTGGAAATGTGACCAGGCTCAAAAAAGCTCTGAAACAATGTGTGTTCAAATTCAGTTCTTGGGGCTCTGAGAATCACAACCTGCTTTCTGGTTTCTCCATTCCAAACATTTTACTAGAAAGATCTTCAACAATGCCTTTTCCACCTTACACATAAGATGTATGAAAAATAAAATAAAATGCATGAGCCGCTGAAACACACTTGGATGGAACGGCACAAAGCCATTTTCTTTCCCACCTATTTGTCCCATTTGTATTGTTATTCTAGCTCCCAAGCGTAAGATTAGGAGCAAAGGTCTCCCTAATTATCTTCACGCTTTCCTGAGTGTGGACAGCACTCTGAGTATACAGGGCTCTTAATTCACACTGGAGTCTCTAGACCTGCACTAACCATCAGCGAGAGCTACCTATCTACAGTTATTGAGCACCTGAATGTGATTAGCCCAAGCCGGCTAGTCCTGTAAGAACATCAGATTTCAGAGTCTTAGTACAAAACATACAAGGAATTTTGTGAATCATTTAAAAAATAATTTTTATATTGATCTCATGTTAGAGTAATAATATTTTGGACACACTGGATTGAATAAAATGCATTATCATAATTGATTTTAATTGTTCCTATCTCCTTCTCTAATGTGGATCCTAGGGGCTTTTAAATTACACAAGTGGCTAACATTATATTTCTATTGAACAGCATTGCTCTGAACATCAAATTTCCCCAACTGTAAAATGAGATTATAGCATTCATTCTCCAGAATTGGTATGAAAATGATAACGAGATAACAAACCTGAAATACTTGGTGAATTGTAAAGTGGGGGAATACTTGACATAGTACACATCCTAAGACCCAAGTTACCGTGAGTTGTGTCTTTTCTTTTTCTGTTATTATTTTTTGTATCATTGCCATTTTTCTTTGTTGAATCAGTCACCGATACTAATATGAGTTTCATGTCCAAGCCACCTGTCACATTCAAAACTTTAAAAACATTGCTCACATACATACCCCTGTGGGGGCACCTTCAGACACTGTAGTGAGACCTCAGGTTGATAACTTGTTAGAATATGAAAATGTAGAATAAAACTCTGAAATACAAGCCAATTAAAAACCTCACTGCAATTTAATGCAAAACCCCCCTAGAGCTCAGTTGCCTGGGATTAAAATGGGTATCGCAATTCTTACCCCACAGGAAAAGGTAACAATTAAATTGGGATAATTTACATGAAACTCTCCAATCCAACTTTCACATTCAGGAAATATCAGTACAATCAGACAAGGTCCATTCAGTCCTAAATGGCTATACCATTCATTGCTCTTGGAGCCTCCCACTCAGGCGATTCCAGCTCCCTGTTAGGAATTCCAGTCTCTAAATTTTCAACTATTTTCAGTGGCAAAGTAATGAAATAGAATGATACACTTGGCCAAAGCCTTAGAGAGGTCCTGGAGTGAAAAGTTTCATGTTTTGGAATAGGTAAATAGTCAAGTCTTTTTGTTTACTTTTTTGATTCAATAAAGCAATCAGAAAAATTGAACAGGTTTCATGTATCATTCCCCAACTTGAATTTTTGACTTTTCCTACATTGAATTATTTGACTGAAACAAACTGGGGGGGGGGGAGAAAAAAAGAAATGAAATTCTCATTTTTCTTCTCAGCTCATAGTTGTAGCTTCAGCACAGATTCTCTGAGGCCCTGTGAGATCCTACTTAATTAAGCCTGGTTCATTCTAACTCCAGCTTGCCCACTGACTCACTCTGCGGCCTCACCCTGTGAAGTTTCTCTACCCACTAGAAAGGCTCAGGGGGCTGCTAATGCAAGGAATCAATGATCAAAAATTAATTTTAAAGCCTGTGGTAAAGGCACATTAACATGAACTGAGCATCCTGCCTTGTGGAGAGGCTGATGTGCAGAGCTGTGGTCTTCCAGAGGATCTGAGGACAAAATTCTACAGCAAGAATATATCTTGAGAATAATGATGCATGTCACTAATAACCCAGTGCTAAGTCACAAGCCCAAATTGGAGACTTTTCAGAGAAATATACAGCCTCTGTAATTTCCCGTTTGATGTAATAATATGGAAATGGATTTTGGTACTGGGAATGGATCAGCCCAAATAAGCTAGAATTGATAGCTGCCTGGAATAGTAGGGGCAGGAGAAAGTGATCACGTCTCTGTCCTTGCTGACTTACCTAGGGCTCTCCAGACGTGACAATTTTAGGAACTGAGCCTTTAAGTGTGTTGTGAAAAGTTACTACAATATCCTGTGGCACTGAGCACGGTGGTTCCAAAATCACCTCAACAAGAACTCGGAATTGGAGCCCTCTTTCCCAGGAAGGGAAAGGGCTTTTGTTCTTGTAAGAAGTGAAAGGACATGGTAAGCTTAGGAAAACTAATGTGGGGCTAGGAGAATAACTCAGTCAGTAAAGGGCCTGCCTTGAAAGCTCGAAAGCCCAAGTCGGATGTGCCCCAGAATCATGGTGATGTGAGCTTGTAACCTCAGGTCTAAGGACAAAGAAACTGGCAGATCCCTGATGCTTGGCTGGCCAGACAGTCTAGATTACTTAGTGAGCTCCAGACCAGGGAGAGACTCCATCCCAACAAAAATAGGTAGATAGCACATGAAGAATGATGTTTAAAGTTGTCTTCTGGAGCCCACAAGCCCCCCTCCACACACACACACACACACACACACACACACACACACACACACCATATCACACACACAGAGGTACACACACAGGCACACACACACAAACACACTCACCACATACCACACACCCATGAACACACATGCACACACACTTGTGCACATGTGCACACACACACATATGATAGGGCAGTCATATCTGTCCTCTGGACAGCAGGGCAATACCTTTCTTTCTTTGGGGGACAAATATATTATACATGGGTGGACTATCTGCTTATTCTCCTGATTGTAATGCACTGAAGTTGAATGTCTGTGGTCAGTGACATAGAAACCAAAGAGCTTTTATAGTTTCCATAATACAGACAGCATCTTTTCATTCAGAAGTCATCAGAACATGGAAAAGTCAACAGGAAGCATGGGGACAGCATCTGGTTTGGATTAGCATACATTGAACTATAAGGTTGATGAGGGCCATTTCAAGGAATGAAAGACTCTCTTATCTCCTGGCACTGTGCATTCCTTTATCCAAAGTCCATTCCAACTATCTGAGGACTTATATGTTCAGTATGATCTAGAACCTAGTGCCACGACCCAACAAAAGACAATGAAAGGCTCCTTTTCTGGAGTTCATAGCTCAAGCACACCTGTGAGTGGCCAACATGGACACAGCACTGAAACAATATGTGGAAAGTGACATGGAATCTGGCGACAGGGGGTAACGATGCCACCTGAGATGGAGTTGAGATTATTTCATGACAAAATGGCATTTCAGAGGGCATACAAATTAAATGAAGATATTGGTATTACCAATATCTGCTATGGGGGGGGGGGAGGCTCACAGTTGGAAGGTACAGCAAAGACAGGATTCAGAATGCAAGAATGTGCTCTAGGAAGAGCATGAAGGATATGCAGCCAAAGGGGCTGAACAAAAGAAAGACTGGCAAATGAGGAGAGACATAGTAGGAGTTCACATCATCCTTTGCAGTGGTATGGGAATTGATGTAAATATTGCAGTGAAGGTTTCTGGGAAAAATGAGTACAGTGACCCCCTTACAAGAGTCTGTCTTCTGTAGTCTTGTTTCTGTGCCACATTATGCTAAAAGTAGTCAAGTGTTCAATAAATGTTTCTAGAATGAATGAACTCACTAATGCATAAATAAGCCAACTGCACAATAGTTGTGCCCAGATACTCTGAGCCATCTCATTGTAAATAAGAGGTATCTATCAACCTGTACCAGGATTTGATTGAGAAAACATGGCCAATAAATATTATTCCAAAATTAAAGGAGACACTACAAATCATAGAAATGTCTGAGGAATGGCCCGGCGGTGGTGGCGCACGCCTTTAATCCCAGCACTCCGGCGGCAGAGTCAGGAGGATCTCTGTGAGTTCAAGGCCAGCCTGAGCTACAGAGTGAGTTCCAGGAAAGGCACAAAGCTACACAGAGAAACCCTGTCTCAAAAAAAAAAAAAAAAGTCTGAAGAAAAGTCTGAGGAAATGTGTACATTCATGAAACAGAAGCCCAAGCCTTCACCAGGGATGTGAGAGTCACTGGCAGTCTCCCTGGACCTCCCCTTGCTTCATTTGACCTTTCTGTAGAATACAGTCTCTTTTGTGTGAAGGCCTCTGTGACATTTACCTATAGGCCAATAAAAGTAATGAAAGTATATTTAACACCAAACCCATGGGCCTGCTCCCCCAGCCTCCCTCTGTCCCCACCCCAAGTCACGGTTTCCTATTCCCCTGTTTGCCACACCCCCGGGTTTGAAATCTGCTGTCACATATCCAGTCTTCTTAGTTACATCTCCCACAGGATCTGCTGGAGCAGCTGCCTGACCAGCTTCCTTTCTTCCGATCTCTTCCCCACTCACTCACTCTTCCTTTTCAGTGTGAAAGCCTTACGTTCTCCTCTTCTCCAACGTGCCGGTGGCTTCTCCTCACAGATGGAGTCCAAAGGGGCCTTGAATAGTTCACTATATCCCAGTGCATCCTGCTACTGAACCAGCCGTCAGGCACTGGCTCCAGACACATTCCCCTGCCTTTTCCTCCAGCGCGCTCTGTCTGCACTAGAGCAGTGCATTTGTTTCCTGGAATCTTTGTCTCTAGACAATTTCCTTAATTCATTTAGGAATTCGTTCAAATGTCACTTCATCAGACAGGCCTGTCTCCCCCACCACTCACCTTCTACTTCTTTGTCTTGCTCTTTTCTTTTGTTTTGTTTCTCGTCCGCCACCTTCTCCCCGCTGACATTATAGTGTTGGTTTGTTTATCGTCTGTCTTTTCCACTAGAAGGGCTCCAAGCAGCTGGGATGGCATCCGGCGTTATAGAAGACACAACATAAAGAGTTGTGGAATTAGTAAATGAACTGATGCCTCAGGAGACGTTGATGACAGTGCAGTTGCCTACAGAACCTGAAAGAGGGTCCGCTCGAGGCTGGTGTGAGCAGTGCTCCAGTGGCCATCGCCGATCGCTACCGAGAGAATAAAAGCAGCATGCCATCTTTGGACAAAACTACGGAAGCTTTTGTTTTCGTTGTTTTTATAATAGAGAGCATTTTTAGAGCCCTTAGTTGAAGACCTGATAAAGTCTGGGACAAACGGGACTGTGGCAAGTCTTTGCTCAGCCTGTTCTCAGCAGAAAAGTTTCAGTAGAGAAAAAGGCTGTGAGACTCGTGGTGTATGAAGTTAGCCATCAGCGGAGTAACTTGAGTCAATTCTGGAAGTATTTCCATCCAATATGTTCCCTGTTCTCACCTCTCTCCTGTGTGGCTCCTCTGTAGGTTTGGAAGGAAAGGGAAGAAATGTCTCAGCATTAACTAGCTACACCAGAGGAGACCCCACCCCAATCTCCTCCAGCAGGATGACCCTACAGTGATATGGCTGCTCATTCTGGCTTGGCATCTCTCCCTCATTACAGGGAGAGGGGAGATGTTGTCCTGTACTTTCACAGGACTCTTGGAGGAAGTAGTGGTCTTGCTTATGTTTGTGACAAGAGCCCTTAATATACAATTGACATTTGCTGTCTTCCAACATTAACACTCAGTCATTCAGGTGACATGATAGTCTGACAGGTCCCAAGAGCCTCATAAGTACTAAATAAAGACCAGGGGAGACAGGGACCCAGCTCTGTGTTTGCAAAACCTCTTTCAGTCAAGGTTCTCAGGGACCCAAGTAGGAATTAGGAGGAATTATTATCCTCACTTTACATAAAGAGGAGAAACATTTGATTTCTTTAGTAATGGCCTCTTACAACAGTTTGTAAATGTAATTACACTGGTTGGAAATACCAACTTATGCAATGAAATTACCAGCACATTACATGAGAGGAATAAAAGGTAACAATATATCATAGAGCATATCAAGTGCAAGAAGTTTCCTTCACACTCTGATTTCCACTCTCAGAGGGGGCCCACTGTGTACATCATCACTGTGAGGAAGTCCAGGACAATGGCTGAATGTCCCAGCATTACCCTAGGAATGCAGGACCAGCTATGCAGCTGGCACTGTACTGGGTACATTTGCACACCTCATTCCCATCTGTCCCCAGCTCACCTCACTTTGCAGAGAACTGTGGCTGAAGGAGCAAGTAGCTAGGTGTTGAATTTCAGGATTGGTGTTATTCCTATGGCCCACAGCACAATGGCAAGACCAGTGTAGAACTCATCTCCATCTTCTAATGTTTGCAATTCTTTCTCTATCCAGATATACTACGCAAGGTATACCTGAGCCATGGTATTGATGAGCTCAGAGAAAGAACGTGCTGGGAAATGACATAGTGGCCTTCCCCCCTAGGCCTCCACTACCCATCAAGATCCCAAGCCTCTTTCTTTGCCTAAGAAGTAGTTGGGAATGTATGTTGTAAGGTCCAACTCACAGGCTTTGTGGCCCAGTTTCTCTACTTACAGGTATATGATCCTGGTATTAACTTATCTCTAATGTGCCTCGGTTTCTTTACAGTGAAATGAATTAATATCTAACTCACACTGTTTAAAAGAATTGAACATGTCACTGAAGAAGCACTTAATAAATATTGGACACTCTAATTAGTGTTGCTGTTACTATTAACTTCCTTTAGTGGCTTCATATACTCATATTGCTATCTTTTAATTTTTGTTTCATATGTATGGGTATTTTTGTCTACATGTATGTCTTTATATCCCATGCATTCCTGGGAACCAAAGAAGCCCAAAGAAGGCATTAAACCCTCTGAAATGGGAGTGGCAGACAGTTATGAGCTGCCTTGTGGGTTATGGAAACCGAACCCAGGTCCTCTACAAAAGGAGTAAACACTCTTAATCTCTGAGCCATCTTTCCCGTCCCTGCATCTCCTGTTTTAAATTCTACTTCCATAGCCAACTCTGCCATCTCTCTAGTCTATTCAACCTTTTCCTGAGAGGTGCCAGGAATGGTAGATTTGAGTAGGAGCCAGAGACCATGGCTCTATAGGAATTAGGTCAAGCAAACTAATTCTGATAATCTGGAGCACAAATAGGCAAAGAGTAAGTACACATAATCAAATAATCAAAGTTTTCCTGAAATTTTCCCTTTTGGTTTTAAATATGAGACAATACCAAATACAATTTAAAAAGCAAGAAGTTCGGGAGCTAAGTAAATGTGAAATAACAGGGAATCATGAAAGGAGAAAGGAGGCAGAGGGTGTGACAAAATGGAATTGGTTCCTTCTTGGGCACAGGGATTCCAAGACTAGTAGTGCCCTGTAGCTACCCCTCTCAGTTAGCTGCCCAGGCACTTTCAATCAGCACATTCTAGTGGTTTGATCTCCACTGGATATTTTCGTCTAGACTTCCTCTCCTTTATCCTTACTGCCCCCATTTCACTCATGCCAGGCCTTCTTCCCATACCACCTGAACTGCTGCAAATTCAGCCTCTACATTTCCCTAACCAGTTCCCCCTGCTGTCTGTTGCCAGGGAAGCTGTAGGATATATCCTCTGAGAATGCCGATTCTGCCCCTTTAGGAAGACCTTTGGGGATATCCATTTTAATGTTTAATGAAATCCATATGCCTTACCGTTTTCTGATATCCACTAGCAAGTCTAGGTATTGGCTACATACACTTATTTTTAGCAGCCTCTCTGTTTCAGTACTGTGCCGATACTGAACACTAAGTTTTGGTCACAGCATAGCAGAGACAAAAGGAATTGTGTGTCAGGAACAGGTGGAAGAAAACACACATTCAGACACATCACTAAACAATGCTTGCTCGCGGAGGGCTCTCATTTAAAATGCTGCAGGTGCTGGGTAATTTTATTAATCAGTAAATTACTTTAATTAGATGAATACATGTGAAAGAGGGCTCAGATGCTGCCAAAGAGCAGAATAAGGGGTTGTCCTTTATCCATGCCCCTCCCACTTCGATGCACCTGTTTGAGTCTCTATTAGAGCATTGATCTAACTGCTCTAGTTCCCATCAGAAAGTAATAGAGAGCAAGTTGGCTATAGTAAGATAGATAAGTAGATTGGAACTGTGGAGAGAGGCCACAACTCAAATGTCTTCAGTGGCCACACAGAATGATGGGGATTATACACCTTGCCCAAGAGCACAACATTCCATTTTCTTTCAAAACTGTGGAAAACCAAGTAGCTCCGCAGGGCAGGATTGCCACAAGGAAAGACTTTGCTAACCTGCCCATTGGATCTATGGGTCTAGGCTGGTGCTACACCACCTCTAAGTAGTTGTGTGTCTTTAGGCAAGTGCTACCAATTCTCTGAGTCTTCTGGCTTGAAAGCTGATGTGCAATCCATATGTCACATTCTAGGATTCACAAATGTAGAATCTGTTTCCCCTTATAGGAGTGTGTGTATGTGTGTGCGTGTGTGTGTGTGTGTGTGTGTGTGTGTGTGTGTGTGTGTAACTGAAACTTGAACCCAGGACCTTGTCCATGGTTAGGCAAGCATTCTGCTACCTCTACCACTTAGCTAAGTCTCAGCCCCACAGGAGTGCTATGACACCAGGGAAAACAGTTTAAAAATGACTACAGGAGAGTTTCTGATTCTGCTTCCATTTCCGAGTTACAAAGTTCAGTTTTCCAAAGGACACTAAACCATAAGCAATGGTACCTGTGCTCTTTGGTTTCTGACCCATCTCCTTTTATTAAGATTTTTTTCTCCTTGATCCAGCTGTCTGTAGATTACACAATGGCCCACATTACATATCTCTGGGTGGTTCCAGTCCTGGCCCACCCCTTTCACCAAGAAATTGTCCTCTGAAGACAAGAATGGAATTATGCACATGGCTTATTTGCAATCTCATCCACTTGGGCAATAAAGCCTTAAGAAAAGAAAATGTGGCCGGGTGGTGGTGGTGCACACCTTTAATCCCAGCACTCGGGAGGCAGAGCCAGGCAGATCTCTGTGAGTTCGAGGCCAGCCTGGTCTACAGAGCAAGATCCAGGACAGGCTCCAAAGCTACACAGAAAAACCCTGTCTCAGAAAACCAAAAAAAAAAGAAAGAAAGAGAGAGAGAGAGAGAGAGAGAGAGAGAGAGAGAGAGAGAGAGAGAAAGAAAGAAAGAAAGAAAGAAAGAAAGAAAGAAAGAAAGAAAAGAAAAAAGGAAATGTGTATTTTGAGACATGGCCATAAACTATTTGGTAGGACCTTATAATCTCAAGGCCAAGAATCACAGAGGAAAAAGAAAATAGTACAGAAAGGAAAATTCAACCAATGTCACAGAATGACATCTGTAAAACAAAACAACAAAAAAAGATGCTTCCTGAAAATAATAGCTAAGCATGTGAACTTTGCTGCCTTGTGAAGAAGAGAAATTCTCAAAATGAAATCAGTCAGAATGGCAAACCCAAGAGGAGCCTCTTGAATTAGACCTGGGCCTCGGGGCAGAGGGTGAGTCTGGGAAGTCAAACGGAATTGAGGTTCCTCTGAGGGAGCAGTTAGGGTGGAATGAGAAGTGTTCACAAGTCCTCCCAAGTCCTCCCTTGAGAGAGCAGTTAAGGTGGAATGAGGAGGTATTCCCAAGTCCTCCCTTGCTCAAAGGCTGTGGCTACTCAGTTGAACACTCCACTTCTTCTTTATGCTTCTGCCTCTGCACAGTCCTTGTAAATGTGAGGATGTGGTAATGTGACTGCAGCTTGTTTCTGTCTCAGAACCTATGCCCAGAAGGTACCTCCCAGCTATGCACTGTGTTAGGAGGAGACATAAAACATGTTCACAGCTGCATGATGCTCAGATATATTGATTGTGAAATAGAACATTAGGACTAAATGGGATCTGGACCTCATATGCCCCCAGGAGAACAGTAGCCCCTCCTCCCTGGCTCCCTTTGCATCTCTTGGAACTGGAATATAAACCACTCATGGCATCAAGAGTATCAGATCTCAGACACCACCAAGGAGAGCAAGAAAGCAATCTTTTTCATTCCTGTTTATCCTCAAATCCTGTATCTATTTGAGTCTCTGACTTATGAAAATACCAACATTGATGCTCACGCCCAAGACCAAATTATAAGAAAGATTATAAAGAGCCATAAGAGAAAAAAAAGGACTTTGGAGTTACTCCTACAGCCTAAGTCATAGGGGAGAGTTTTGAATGTAAACAGTTATCCTTCTGGCAAGGGAGTTCTTCATCAAATAAGACTAGAGGTAACTGGACTCAAGCAAGAAATGACAGGTACTCAAAGGGAGACGCTGCCCATGTTGACTTGAAGGGACTATGCTTAAAGACACTGGTGAAAAATGTTAAGATCTTTTGGCTGGAGAAACAGCTCTCTTCCTCTTGGCCTGGAGCATCAAAAGAGCCAGCCATCACAATAAAACAAAAGAGCCTGGCAACTGAAGGAGGTAATTGAGCATCCATGAGGGAACAGCCTCTGCCAGCCTTCATGTTGACAGGAAGGAATCCTAAGGAATAACCTTCTGCTCTTCCAGCTCTGATCTTTGCCTCTAAGTCAACCCCAGAAAGATCCAGAGGGCAACAGAGCCCATGCTTATGATCCATGAAAGACCCACAAGAAGTAAACAAAGGCAGAGGCAGAGGCAGATGACTATAAGTTTGGGGTAGGTCACAGAGATAAATGGAGAGTGTGGGTCATCACATTAGATATCTTACTGCTTGCTCCCAGATACTAGCTAAATGGGTCAGTCAGAGAGCTTTCACCATAGTCAACTCAAATGGCTTGATCAAGAGTATATATGAGAGGTTGTCTCATGTTATTCCATTTTGACTGGCAGCACCCTGAAACATTAACAAGTTTCTGGTTCCACAAATGGGGGTTAAGGGGAGAGATGCTTTGGTACATAGTCTTCAAAGCAGGCAGTAAAAGCTATGGCCTCAAGTGCCTCCAAAGCCATCTAGAATCATGGTCCTTGTCTTAATTTTCTAGTTCTGTGATAAAACATCATGACAAAGGCAGCCTATTAAAGAAATTACTTAATTCACTTATGGTCTCAGAAGGTCAGAGTCCATGATAGCTGAGCAATGGAACAACTAATCCACAACCACAAGGCAGAAAGAGAGAATTCCACTGGGAATCACATGAGTCTTGAAACCTCAAAGCCCATGCCCAATAACACACCTCCTCCAACAAGGCCACATCTCCTATCTTTCCCAAATAATTCTACCAGCTAGGGACCAAATATCCAAATATGTGAACCTATGAGGGTATTTTCATTCAAACCACCACGGTCCTGTTGTAGTGGCCCTATGGTTGGAGGCCATGTGTGTCTTTATCTAGCCTCAAAGGAGGCCTACAAAGTCCCTATTCCTCAACAAGGCAATCCTCTCAGTTGAGATCAGAACTGACATATTAAAACTACAGGGACATCCCAAACATCCAAGAGACCCAGAAATAAGGCTCAGGAAAACACTTTCTGTTAAAAGCCATATAGTGGATATTTTAGGCTTCATGTGCTCAGCTGTCCTCTGTTGTAGCTACTCAATTCTATCACTGCAGGAAAAAAAAATAGCCAGGGCCAAGGAAACAAATGGGTGTGGCTGAGTTCCATAAAAGTTTACAAACACAAAAGATAGACCGGATTCAGGCTCTTAGCAGTAGTTTGTGGAGCCCTGACTTAGAGTGTTGGATTTAGTATATTCATACAATCTTACCCACATTTGTATCTACAAGATGATGGGTGGGTGCGTCCTTGTTTCATATTTTATATTTACATCCTACTTCTGTTTTCTACTTGATTGAAAGCTTCATGGAAAAAGGAACATGTCTATTTATCTCACCATGGTTTATATTTACAACTATGTGAATGAATAAAAGAATCAATCAATCAAAATATAAATATCATTAAGAGATTATATAATTTATAGTTCCATTGTTTACTGTAACCTATGTTGAGCCCTGATTTTTGTACTTGTTCTTATTGTTTTAAATATTTGATGATCAGAAAATATGCAGAAAAATACAAAACCTACACGGGTCCTAAATTTCTTGTAAAACTAAAGTGTAGGTTCATGCACTGACTACTGTAGGTGGAAGTTTCTGTCCTACCAGCAACTCCCAAATACCCAGCAGCCTCTTCCCAAATTACCACACAGAGGCTTATATTAATTATAAATGCTCGGCCAGTAGCTTAGGCTTATTAATAGCTAGCTCTTACACTTAAATTAAACCATAATTCTTATCTATTTTTAGCCATGTGGCTTGGTACCTTTTCTCAGAATGGCATTATAATTGTGCTTCCTCTGCATCTGGCTGGTGACTCCTGACTCCACCCTTTCTCTTCTCAGCATTCTTAGTTTGGTTGCCTCACCTGTATTTTCTGCCCAGCTACTGGCCAATCAGTGTTTTATTAAACCAATTCTAGTGACAAATCTTTATAGTATATAAGAGGATTATTCCACAGCATGTCCCCCTTTCTTTTTCAGAAAGAGATTGACTATGACCATTAACAATTTATAACCAATTCCCTTTAAATGAAAACAAACATCATAAACAATATTTTGGGAATTTGGAGTGTGATCCTAATTAAAGTCAGGAGTCAGATATCAGGGAGAAAGCTGAAAGATCAGAGAAGCAGAGTAGCAGCCACTAGAGACTTTTTACCTCTATGAATCTTCTGACCAAAAAGGGGCTGAGATCCTGTCTCTGCCCTGCTTTATCACTTCCTCTCTCTGCCCAACCTTGTCACTCCCTGTCTCCTGACTGTACAAACCTCCAGACCTCTATGGTTAACTAGTTGCTAGCTCCACCCTCTGATCTCCAGGCAAGCTTTATTTGTCAGAACACAAACAAAATATCACACAACAGACTACTGCTGCTTTTCTTTAAGGAAGGCAAAATAGGTTAACTCAAACGAACAACTGTTGACAGTAGAAAAGTAAGCAGGCTCCTAATTAATGTGTTTGCTAATGAGACTCCCTGGATAGGTGTTTAACCAAAACATATGAATTAGGTGTTTATTCCTAACATATGTTGGAGCTATGGAATTGGATAGTTAGAGCTTTATTTATCATTCAAAAATTCTAAAATAAAATCTTTGTAACTCCAACTTTTATGATCTGCACACATTCCCTATTTTTCATGCCTGATATCCCCAGAGCCTATATGACACATCTGCTATCCTTAGTACTTAATAAAAGATAACTTCGGAACCACCCATGAGCTACTATTCTTAGCATCCAATCAGTAAAGCAGACTCAAAGACAGAACCACATAAACCCACTGGCAGTGAGATGTAGAGTCAGCCAGAGAAGAAAGTGTCCAGCTGGTTAGGTGTAAAAGGTTGATCATCGGGCGGTGGTGGCGCACGCCTTTAATCCCAGCACTCGGGAGGCAGAGCCAAGATGGATCTCTGTGAGTTCGGATCTCTGTGAGTTCGAGGCCAGCCTGGTCTACAGAGTGAGATCTAGGACAGGCTCCAAAACTACACAGAGACACCCTGTCTCAG
>CABHPP010119199.1:0-21430 GCA_902168425.1 Peromyscus attwateri | reverse complement strand
TTGGAACCTCGACATTCTTCCATAACCTACCTTTTGAATTTCTTTCTAACACCAGGGATACTTTGTGAAATACAGATCATACTCACCATCGTGACATTTTCCAGCATGTTAGGATCCATATTGGCAATTTCTGACACAATTCATAAAGTTGCTTCAAGAATTTGATCTTCATTGGATTTTTATTGTAACATCAGAACTCTGTTCAGTCCCAGATTTGGGACCCCTTTCTAAGTCCTTTGAGGATACATCTCCAATATCTTTATGAATGTTGCTGCCTGTTTTGATTTAAATCCTAGTTGTCTTCGAGGCTGGAGAAAGAGTCCTGACCAGGTTGTTTTGATGCAGGCATCCAGTTTCCTCTTCTGCCCTTACCCAGTACCAGCCTCCTTAAGTCTGATTAAGAGGATAAGCAGGGCCTGCATGCCTGCCCAATTAGAGCAAAAGAAAGAAGGGCAAAATGTAGCTAAGGAAATCAGCCCCTCTTGTGTGGTCTTCCTAGTAAGATGGCCCTGAGTTTTTTCAATTCAGGAGGTGAAAGGTGGAAAGGGGTGTATGGGCTCAGTGATACCCCCATGGCTGTTCATCTTGACCTACACCCAGAGGGAGATTTAAAAAATTTTACTTTATTTATTGTGTGTCTTATACAAGTATTTGTGTATGTGTGTGTGCACATGTGAGCCACGGCATGCAAATGGAGGTCAGAGGGCAACTTGCAGAGTCCATTCTTCTTTTCCATTATGTGAAGAGTCAAGTCAGTGGGGAGAATTCTCAAAAAGCTAAAAATAAATCTACCAGGTACTACCTTGCACTGCCAGTCACACATTTTCTGTCCTTCTCTCAATTTCTATAATACAGCAATATTTCAGTCACTATTCTGAATGTGTGTGTGTGTGTGTGTGTGTGTGTGTGTGTGTATACGTGTTGAGAACAGAGGTCAACCTTAGATGTTGTTCCTCAAGAGCTGTCTACTTTGTTTTCTAAAACAGATACAATTAAGCTGGGCAGGCTGGCCAGTGAGCCTCAGGGATCTGCCTCCTTGGTGCTGGGATTCAAAAGCACACCACCATGTCTGGCTTTCTACACCACTACTAGGTAAGAACTCCGGTTCTCATGCTTGGGCAGCGAGCACTTCATCAAGTGGACTGTTTTCCCTAGCCCCCATTACTCTGAATTTTTAAAAAGAAAGTTGCTATATATTCACAAAAGCATACATATGAATAAATACATCTTAAAGGGGAGGGATCAGTTCAGTTCCCAAAACCCAGCTCACAAATGCCTGTAATTCCATTTCCAGGGGATCCAACACCTTCTTCCAGCCTCCATAAGTACCCACACATACATGGCATAAATTCACTCAAACATATACACATAAATAAAAATACATGTAAAACCCAGAAAATTATGGAACCCATAATTATCATAAATAATAAAAATCTTACAAATGAACCTAATACATTTAGCTCAAAGTTAAATATTACCAAATCTGTAACTTTAAGTCATCATACAAATGAAATAACAAAATTGGGTGACTTTCTCTCATGCTAAAATTTTTAGTAAAAATCAGTATGCATTTATGACCAAGAGGAAATAGTAAAGTAAGAATTAGGGGACACGTCTTGTATAAAGCAAAAATAAATACATTGTCAACCCACGCTCCCTTTTGATGGTGAAGTATTAAAAGCACCTACATAAAAACCCAGCTGAACTTGTTAGAACATACAGGGGTTTGTGTGGCTAGAGTTTTCCTGCCTGGCCCACAGTCAGGATAAATCTCTTTCACCTGCCAGTCCCACCGCTGCTCAGACCCAACCAAGGAAACACAGAGACTTCTATTGCTATAAACTGTATGGCCGTGGCAGGCTTCTTGCTAACTGTCCTTATATTTTAAATTAATCCATTTCTATAAATCTATACCTTGCCACATGGCTCGTGGCTTACCGGCATCTTCACATGCTGCTTGTCCTGGCGGTTGCTGGCTGGCAGGCAGTCTCCTTTTGCCTTCCTGCTCTTTTAATTCTCTCTGTTAGTCCCGCCTACTTCCTGCCTAGCCACTGGCCAATCAGTGCTTTATTAGCAACACATTTGCCATACAGAACATCCCACAGCAGGTTTGTCTTTTGTTCTCCGAAGACTCATGTGCTGAAGGCTTCATTCCCAGCCTGTGTTATTGGGTTGTGTTAAAACTTTCATGAAGGGCCTAATGGAAGAATCTAGGTCACCAAGGGCACTCCCTTGAGGAAATACTAGGACCTCAACCCGTTTTTGTCTCCTGGCTGCCATGAAGTGAACATATCTCTGCCAAGTGTTCTCTGCCATGATGCCCTGGCCTGTCAAAGGCCCAAAGCCAGAAACCTTTGAAAGTAAGCCAAAATAAATCTTTCCTACTCCTAATCTGCCTTAGGCATCTGTCACAGCCACGCAAATCTAACAGAACATTGGTAACGGAGGATAGACTTGCTCTATTCCTGATGATGTGGTACAGAAGCCTTTGGAATTGCTTTGTTAGGGGGAGTGGCAGTGATAGGTTTGGAAAAGCAGGCTCTCTTGTTATGATGGTCTACCTGCCACAGGCCTAAGGTAAGAATTTTGACAACTCTGGGCCAGCAAGATGGTTCAGGGGGCCGTGGCAGGTGGGGTGGGGGTAAAGGCACTTGTTGCCAACTCTGACAAACTGAATTCAATCTCTGAAACCCACTTCTGGAAGGAAGAACAAAAACTTGTATGTACATACACATACAAAATAAATAAATGTAAAAAAAAATCAAGAAAGAATTTTGCCAAATTTGTGGGGGGTTTTGTTTGTTTTTTGTTTGTTTGTTTTTTTGAGAAGTCCTGACCCTCTGCCTCCTGAGTGCTAGTATTACATGTATGTTTTACCAGGCCCAATTCTTAACAAGCTATTTATAGCCAAGGACCAGAAATACCTTTCGCTGTGATCTAGATACATAAAAAATGATTTTTTTGGTGTGTGTTTGCCTGCATGTATGTATGTGCACCATGTTTGTGTCTGGTGCCTGAAGGGGACAGAAGACGGCACTGGGTCTCCTGAACTGGGGTACAGACAGCTGTGAGCATTCATGTGGATCTGGGAACTGAACCCATGTCCTCTGAAAGAACAGCTAGTGCCCTCAACCATGGAGCAGTTTCTCCAGCCTAATGCTAGAGATATCAAAAGAAAAAAATTGCTTGGCTGTGGTGACGTATGCCTCTAATCCCAGCATTCAGGGGAAAGAGGCAGGTGGATCTCTGAGTTCGAGGCCAGGCTGGTCTCTAGAGTAAGTTCCAGGAGAGCCAGGAATGCACAGAGAAACCTTGCTTCAAAAAACCAAATCAAATACACACACACACACACACACACACACACACACACACACACACTCCTACCACAAAACACTTATTTTAGGTCACCTTATGTGATTTTTATATTTTGTGAAATACTGTATTTTTATGAACTCATAAAAATAATGGTCTATGAGAAATTATGCTTCAAATTATAAGTTAATCAGCAGTAGTGACACTAATTTAGTTTCTCCACACTGACTAAAACTCAGCATAATTCTGGAGACTTGATCAACTTCCTGAATCAGCAGAGTGATAAACTGATTCTAAAAGCTAAGGCTGAGTCAGAGTGATAAACTGATTCTAAAAGCTAAGGCTGAGGCAGGAGGATCACCTTGAGTTTGGGGCTAGTTTGTGCTATGGACTAATCCTCTTGTACTCTGTAAAGATTTGTCACTGGAATTAGTTTAATAAAATGTTGATTGGCTGGTAGCTGGACAGGAAGTTAGGTGGGAAAGCCAAACTGATGGGAAGAAGGAGGGCAGAGTCAGAGAGTCACCAGCCAGACACAGAGGGAGCAAGATGAAAATGCTGTATCAAGGTACAAAGGTACCAAGCTACATGGCTAAACATAGATAAGAATTATGGGTTAAATTATGTGTAAGAGACTGTTAGCAATAAGCCTGAGCTGCCAGCTGAACATTTACAATTTATATAAGCCTCTGTGTGATAATTTGGGAAGCAGCTGCTGAGTATTTGGGAGTTGATGGAAAGACAGAAACTTCTGCCTACATATGGTGTGGGATGTCTTTCTGTATGCTGTGAATATTTGTTGCTCTCATTGGTTAATAAATAAAGTTGTTTGGCCAATGGCAAGGAGAACATTCGAACTGAAGATGTAGGTGAAGAAGGGCAGAGCCAGAGCAGATGCTGCAAGCTGCCCAAGAAGCAAGATGTGAAAGAACCAGTAAGCCACAGGCAATGTGGAGATACATAAATTAATAGAAATGGGTTAAGTTAAATGTAAGAGCTAGCTAGTAACAAGCCTGAGCCATCAGCCAAGCATTTACAATTAACATAAGCCTCTGAGTGATTATTTGGAAATGGCTGCAGGACGGGGCAGGACAGAGAAAAGCCTCTGGTTACAAGCTTGGGTTATAGAGTGAGTTCAAGACTCCAGGTAAGCCTGGGCTATATAATAAAACTCTGCCTCAGGGAAGGTGTGTGTGATTCTAATGATTTATCAAAATGTTAGGCATTTTGTCCTATTTTCATTCTACAACCCACAATTACATAATTCCTCAAAAAAATCACTTCAAAGAAAAAGCTGTTCTCTGTTTATATCATAGTCCCTGAGGCAAATGTGATATATAACCAAATTTCACATTTCTTTTAAGGCAGATTTACTAGTCTGGTCCCTCTGTGATGGCAACATTCCAAGGTGAGTAGGTTGTACACACTTAGAAGTGGTAGTTGCGGGCTGGGCAGTGGTGGCGCACGCCTTTAATCCCAGCACTCGGGAGGCAGAGCCAGGCGGATCTCTGTGAGTTCAAGGCCAGCCTGGGCTACCAAGGGAGTTCCAGGAAAGGCACAAAGCTACACAGAGAAACCCTGTCTCGAAAAACAAAACAAAACAAAACAAAAAAAGAAGTGGTAGTTGCTCAGTTGGTTTATTTTCTCAAACGAGAAAGACAAAGATCAAAAAACAAAGTAAAAAGAAAAATGACAGATACATTTGCAAGACAGTTAATAAGAAGTTAACTTTTTATTACTTGATGAGATTTTGATGAATAAGAAGTCAACATTCCCCAAATAAATCGGCCAAACATTAGTGTGAATACTTTATATGAAAAGAACTACAAAATCAGAAATACTGAAAAACATGCTTTACCTTTTACTCTTGAAATATACACCACTGTGTATATTTTACTCTTGAAGAGGGAAAATAAAATTAACAGTGAAAAGCCACTTTCATTGACCAGAAAAACAAAGACACAAAGCTTTTTGAAAAGTACAATGCTGGTGGTGATGTTGGTCTGTCAATCTTCCCAGAAAGCACCACTGCAGTATCCCCTAAAGATCAAAAGTATGGACATTAAATGTGTCATTTAGATTTTCACTAGTAACTGTCCCAGGAAAGCCAATTTCTTAGGTTTCTAGCCTTATATGTTTTTTATAGTGTGCTGCAATTTGTAATTATGACCCCAGTTGATCATAAATTCCATGGTGGCAGTGGCTAAGGCTAACTTACAGATTTATCTACAGTACTTACGACACACAAAGCACTATTTTCCTCTTTACCCAATAAATATCTGTACCAAGAAAATACCTTTCAAGGTTGGTGCTCACAGCTGATGAAAAGGAGCGACCATAACCCACTTCTGAAAGCCTCCACCGTCCTTGCCCTTGCCTGAGGCACCAGCCTGCTGACTTTCTTCCAGTGCTCTCCTCATACCCATGTCATGAACCAACATGTTTTGCTGGCTTAAGTTCATTTCTCTTGACATTAAGTCAGAAGAGTCCTACATGTCCAGAAACTCTTACATACAATGGAAATTACAAAATCATTTTAAAATTAGATTCATATTTATTGATATAAAACATTTCCATTATTTACTGTTAAGTGAAAAGAAGTGTTCACCCCTGTGTATAGTGAGGTAAAGTTTCCATAATGGAATGTGCACAGCTTTCACTAATTTCCCTCAACCTCCTTTGGGGCAGCCTGGAGCAAGTTACAACACTGAATGAAGGTGTCCTCTCATACCATACTGTCCTTCAAGATTCTGGAACTCTCTCCATGCTGTCAATTCTATGGGGCTTACTAGTGTTTTGAGCCTTGTAAAGGAAGTTTCTCAAATGAGATGAGCTAGTTTGGGTAGTGCTGAGATATCGGTGTCAGTAAATATCATCATCCCAATGGACAACAAATGCCTTACTGTAGATCTTAAGTGCAGCTCGCTCCAAGGTCTTCCTTCACATGCTTTGCAAACATCTCATTCCTTGCATCTCCATAAGTGTTTTTTCCTTCTAGGTGGTCCTAATCTACTCTTTGGAAGACTTCAGCACCTTGAATCTTCAGCTTTTCTATATTGATTTATGGATAAACCCTGCATCCATTTCAATCAGGATTTGGCCGATAAAATCAAGCTTTTCTTTGAAAACTACCAGCACATGTTATGAACACACACATTTTAAAATTCAGAACTGCAGCAGGCATTTATTGGCTGTCTATCTTCCCTGTCCAACATGTTATTTTAAGACAGCCATGTCCTTCTATGTAGCCTCCATACTGACCCCAGGGTAAGCTATTCTGTTCATCAGGCTACAGTACTTATTTTAAGCAGATATGTAAACTACACTAATCCAGCTAAGGCAAAATCTTGTTAAGGATACCAAGTCAGAAATATTCTTTCCTGGCAGTGATCTCAGAAGTCATACAAATGTGGCACTGTGGTAAGAAGCATGGACTATATGGCCTATGGTGTGCTCACTGGGTGCTGGCAGCTGAGGGTGGGGCCCTTGGGAAACTACACAAGATACACACTTCCTCTCACTGTGATGAAACAAATGGAAAGCAAAAATGGTGTTAAAATGGTGGGAATAGGTAGTTCTGCAGAGCAATCTTTGGGAGATGTTTACTATCGTCAACCGGAAGTTGGGGCCTGACTTAAAAAGATGGTGCTTTGGAAAATGTGAAGGCTGCCAGTGAGCTCTTCTATCCTCTATCATGGGAGGTAACTGTAGTTAATGAAGAACTTGCAGAAAACCCTGAGTGTCTCAGCAGATCCTGTTTTGAAACGCTTCACATAAAGACGGCTCTAAGTAGTTCACTAGAAGAACTCAGTGAAGAAACATATGAGAAATACACAAAAATATGGAAATGAATGACATCTTAAACTACTGTGAAGCAACTTACTTCAATATGATTGTCTTAAATTAATAATGGATAAAACTTTCAGTAACATTTAGTAATATACACAGAGAAGAAATAACTCAGGTACTGCTACTGGGAAAAAAATACCTTAACTTGCTAGTGATTGCAGATAAACACAATATACATATTTTTGTATCTATTTTCAGACTAAACTAGGCTCTGATGTTCAGAATTTACGAACATATCACTTTTAAAAAGTGGTTATGAAAGTTCTATTATATCAATAATTTCAGCAACAGTACATATTAACAGATTACCAGGACATTGTTATCATTAGCCTTGTATACCAGTGTAATTTGCTTTTATGCATCCCATTTTGGCCCAAACCATTGGCAATAAGTGGGAGCAGAGGAAAACTGGCATAGGGTCAGATGAAGAGCAATACTATCTTAATTTTACAATGCACCGCAGTTGATGGTGCTACTTTGGTACTATGAAGAAATAGCACTGTATCAAAGTAAGAAAATGTCCAACTCCTTCAAAAGAAATATTCTTTCAAGAGAGTTGGCAGCTCTTTTTTTCTATAAGGGAAACCACTCTAAAGAAAATGAGCCCTGGGAAAGGAAGATAGAGAAAAGCTGGAAACATAGTTTCCCAGGCTTTTCAGTTATAAACCACAGTCTTTAACCAAGTCTGTTACTACAGCCAGTAGAACACAGTCCATTGAATCAAACAGATCCAAATGGTTGCCTTCTTGGGTATTATTGCGCTCAAGTTCTTTTTATCCTCCTGGGACAAATGACTCCAAAAGGTAAAATCTTCTTCCTAGGGGGCTAAAATCACAGTAGCAAATGGGGGGGGGGCACACTCCCATTTAGTAGCAAGATACCTTGTATATGCACAAAACCATGGAAGGATACAGAAGATACTTTGCTCTTGGGGGGGTGGGGGGTGTAAATCAGGGACTGGAGTGACATTCACCTTTTTACTCATTTCCTGCAACGTTTGTAAAAATTTCTAATGACATCTCAAAAAGTGTTTTTCTAGGGTACTTAGTAACACAGTAAGTACAATATCACTGGTAAATGGTAAAGTCATTTACTATTATTTTGGTCATACAAAACCTTTGTTATTAAAAGTCCTGCATTGCAACAAACAAGTTCTCACTTGTCATCTTTCCCTTTTGTCTTTCTGTATACCATTTCTCGAAAACTGGCTAGGATCTTATTCTCTCTCTTCCGCCTCTCTTCCTGGTTAAAGGATGCAAGGGCTCTTTTCTCATCAGCACTGTAAATCTGGTTCTCTTTACGCAGTCTCACAGCCTCCATTCGGCGATGCCTGCTACCACTCATGACGTAACCTGAACATTCAAATGAGGCAATCTCTTCACTCGTCAACCCAATTTCACCCCTTCGCGGGATACGCTTTCCAGCCTTCACATATTCAGCCATAGCTGCACCTTCACCTGGAAGCAGAGCGTGGCCGTAATTCAAAGGTTTCTCATCTTGAGAGGTATGTATGACAGGTGCTTCTGGGCCTATTAAATCCATGGCATCTGCACTCATCGACTGTTCCATCCACGCATCTTCTGGCAATTCCCTTTCTAGAGCTTTGCAGCTTACGTCACCGTATTCCTTTTCGGTCCTCCTCTTCTTCTTGAGCTGTTTTGCCCGGTGTTTCTTTTTCTTCTCTTTCTTCCTGGCTTTAGCTTTGTTTTTATCACCACCCGAGCTGGAATAAACGTCAGAGTCTGAATTGCTGTCATGATCACAATACTTCCTATGTTTCCTTTTGGAGGGCCTTTTCTTCCTTTTTCTCTTGGTCGAGTGACTGGTCTTGGTCCTCTTTTCTTCATTGGTGAAATCTGAACTGCTGCTCTTCAGATTCTTCACCTCATCTTCAGCTGGTGTATGTTCATCGGAATCTGGCTCAGGAAACTTGGGCGACAATCCCCACACCTCGGGCGCTCCCAGCTCTCCAATCCTCTCTCTTTCCTTCAGCCTCCTCTGCCTGTAGCTCTCCTCCTTTTCCTTCTCCTGGTCCTCGGCCCACGAACGGTCTCCCGCATAGTGGTGATAGCGGTACCCGCCACAGATGGAAGAGGACGACGAAGGGGCAACCGTGCAGACCCCGGGCGGCGGCGGCCGCTCTCCAGACCGGGGGCGGCTGACGGCATGCGCTGGCCGGGGCCCCTCTGGACCCCGCGGAGGCCCGAGCCCCGCGCACCCGCTGAGGGCGAGGCCGAAACCGCCTCCCCGAGGGGATCGTCGAGTCTGGGACACCGACGGCGGGCTGCCCGAGCCACGCCGGCCTTTCGGAGAGCCCAGAGTGTCCTCATTGGGGCGGGATCGGGACACAGGCGACATGGGCCGACCTCAAACCGCCAGCAGCGCGGTTACTACGGAAGCCACATCACGGAGAGCGTGACTGCCACACAGGCCGGCGCACTGGGAACGGGCGGGCGGGCGGACTGGGAACGGCCCGCGGGCGGGCGCACTGGGAACGGCCCGCGGGCGGGCGCACTGGGAACGGCGCGGGCGGGCGCACTGGGAACGGTGCGGGCGGGCGCACTGGGAACGGGCGGGCGGGCGCACTGGGAACGGCGCGGGCGGGCTGCCACTGGACGCAATTCCGCCCTGTGGCCCAGTGTGGTCCTGGTCGATTCCTAGGCGCAGAGCCTTTGACGGAAGCGGAAGTGGCCGGGAGGCTGCTCAAGAGTCCTTTTCCGCCTCCGGGAGATGGACACTCACTCATTCCACTTTTCATTTACATTCCCTCCATTGAGCCCCCAGGTAACAAAAGGAATTAATGAGTCCTTCTGCTGTATGTATGTACATATGTGTGTATGTTCTATTGTGGCGGGGCCCCAAAACAGCGTGACCACACAGCTGCCATGACAGGCTTAGGGGCCCAGACACAGCTTCTGTGACAGGCTTACTGGCAGGCAACCCCAGATCCAGGAAAAGCCTTAAGCTGACACCACCCAGGGATCCACCCAGGGATGGGGAAGTACCTGACATCCCAAACATTCCAACCATTAGATAAGGCGGCCAGATGTCCCTGAGTCTAGCACACACCTGTTTTTGTTTTACAGATACCCCTAGACAATTGTCAGGCAATCAGGGTCGTGAACCCTGGAAATTCCCTCACCCCAACCTCTGCTATGATTAAAAACCCTACCCTGCCTGGGCTCAGGACTCTCTGCTCTCACCACTTCATTGGACAGACAGAGGGACCAAGCTCAGAGCTTGAAGAGAATAAAGGCTCTTTGCTTTTACATGTGGGATTCGGTCTCTGTGGTGGTCTTTTGGGGGGTCCCTGTGATCTGGGCATAACACTATTACTATTATTATTGTCTTTTTTTTTTTTTTTGAGATAAGGTTTCTTTGTGTAGCTCTGGCTGTCCTGGAACTCACTTTGTAGATCAGGCATCGAGTTCACAGAGATCCACCTGCCTCCGCTTCTCGAGTGCTGGGATTAAAGGAGTGCACCACCACCGCCTGCCTATTTTCTATTATTAGTAAGTGGATCATATGCAGTCCCAGCTGGCTTGGAGCTTGCTAGGCAGAGAAGATGATCTTGAACTTCTGGTCCTCCTGTTTCCACCACTCAAGCACTAAGATTATAAGTTTTCATCGCCATACCTGTGATGGTTAAGAACATTTAACTCTGTACCAGTCACCTCCTTAATGTTGTTGATCTAAACTTCCCATGGGTTCCTAGAGGCCTGTGTCCTTCCCAGAATGATGTTACTGCCGTGAGATAAGAATGAAGAATGGTGAGCGTGCTGTTTTCTCTATCCCTGTGTAGCGTAAGTGAGAGGCAGTTAAGGGGAGCAGAGCAATTTTCCCATGCAGCTGTGGATCCCATCGAAGGGAGATCATTATAATGCCCACCTTAAATGTGCTTCCCCTAGCCATCTATGTATGGCTCTTGATTTGGTTATAAGGCAGTCGTCCTTCCTGCTACCGGGAAGAATAAATTCATTTGATTTTAATCTAAATTTGGGTAGTTGAGTCTTTCTCAGAGGATTCGAACTCTGTATCACATCCATCTTGTCTCTCGGATTTTTGTGTTTTACTGCCATGTGGCTCACCATACCACTTTCATTTCTGCCTCCACTTTTTCTGCTTTTAGTGAAGGATTCCTATTTACTCCTATTACCTGCTCCAAAGGCACCTGTCAGCTGCCTGGTGCTGCAGGTCTATGATCCTCGCAACCAAGGAAACTGAGGCAAGAGGATGGATGGTTCACAGTCTTACGGCAACTTGAGATCTTGCGTCCAACAGTAGAAGAGTGTTGGGAGTGTTGCTTAGTATCGGTGGAGTATGCCTAGTGTTCACTTAGCCGAAGGCTCAGTTACTGGTGACTCAGCAAACAATCCTGTTTGTCGCTATTAAAAGCAAAACCCAGATTACTTTTAGAACCAAAGTTTGAGCTTAAGTTTCTGATAATAGAAAATAAATAAGTAAATAGGTAAAAGGTAATTCCAGAGTCTTGTTTTACTTAGGTTCACAGACTTCTGCTCCAGAGATGTAGACACATTAGTCTGGAAGGTTCCTCTTTATTTAAGGACATTTCTTCACTTGGAGTTACCTCCAGAGGCCACTTTACATCCTATAATCTGAAATGGCAAACATTCATGTAAGATAATTATTCCCTAATCTGAAAATGTAAACAGTCATTGCAGTCTAGCAGGCTGAGCTTGAAAGGACCAAGCAGATGCCATAACAGGCTGCTCAGTCTTCTCTCAGAGAACAGGCCTCAATTTCAGTTTCCTGAGACTTGAGCAAGCAGTTTCTGGGAGGACCATGAACAAAAGACATAGTTCTTGCAGTAGCTCCCTTTCTGCACGTACTCTGACTGCTCAAGGTTCAGCCAATTGTTTACTGTCTGGGAATCCTCACCAACTTAGAGCTATGTGCATGAGTCAAGGACAGAGCCTGGGCCCCTGAGTCGGCCCCCACAGTCAGTAAGTGCTAGGCCAGCCAGCCTCCATGGCAGCTCAAGGACAAAGCCTGGAACTTGTCCAGGACTGCCCCAAAATGGTAACTGTAACCTCCAACTAACTGTAGCCAATTGAAAGTTACTAATATGATTGCCATTCACACAAACCAATCCTAAGTCTGTTCCTACATAGTCTACAGACCCCCAAGCCCCCCTTGCTTTAAAAACCCTGCCCCATTGCTACTTAGGGTCTCTCCTGCTCTGCTGCTGTGTCAGACAGATGGAGAGTCCTGAGTTAAGTTGTAATAATACAGAGACTCTTTGCTTTTGCATTGGATTCAGTCTCTTGGTGGTCTTTGGGGGACTCTGGGTACAACAAGCTCAGCTGAAAAACTCCCAAAGTAAGATAAGTCAAAATTTAGGAATGATGCTTTGCTGAGGTGATACCTGTTTTTGTTTTGTCTTTTAAAAAGGATTTTATTGATTTATGTGTGTGTCTGTGTGGGTGTATAACATCTGTGAGCGCCTGTAGAGACACCTCCAATAACTGTAGTTACAGGCAGTTTGGAGCTACCCGATGTGGGAACCAACTGAGGTCCTCTGCAAGGGCAGCAAGTACTCTTAACTGCTGAGCCCTCTGTTTTTGATTTTTTAAAGACAAAGTCTCACATAGCCCAGAGTGACTTTAAACTCACTAGGTAGCCGAGGCTAGCCTTCAACTCTTGATCTTCCAACCTCTACCTTCGAAGTGTTTGGATTATAAGCATATGTCACCACACAGCTCTGATACTATGACTCTTAAACAATAAAATAAATTGAACCTGAATAGAAATGGGACAGGACATCTGTTCTAAGAATATCCTTCAAATAAATTTTTTTTAAAAAAAAATCTAGAATCAGGGATTGAAAAGACGGTTCAGTGGATAAGAGCACTAGTTGCTCTTCCAGATGACCTGAGTTCAGTTCCCAGCGCTCACCTGGTAGCTCACAATAGTCTATGATTCCAGTTCCAGGGAATCTGTTGCTCTCTGCTGACCTCTCAGGCACCAGGTATTCACTTGGTACACAGACATACATGTAGGAAAAGCACCCATACACATAAAATAATAACTGTAAAAATAAAAAACAATTGAAAATGCATTTAATGATTGTGGGTTACATATAATCTCTTTCATCTATAACAGTTTCTCTGCCTGTACCTCCATAAATGGCTTGCATGTTTGTTCTTTCAAATTCATATGTTGAAATCTTATCACCAAATGTGTTGGTGTGAGGAGGTGAGGCCTTTGGAAGTTATTATTAGCACGAGGGCTTAGCCTTCATGATTGGAGTCAGTGCGGTCATAAAAGAAGTCTCAGAGAGCTGCCTCGCCGCCCTTTCTGTAGCTAGATGATGCCTTCAGTTGAGAATGAAAAAGGCCTAAGTGTCTCAGATTCCAGAACCATGAGAAATAAATATCTGTTCTTTATAAGCCATTTAGTTTGTGGTACTTAGTTATAGCAATCAAAAAGACTCAACTTCATTTCTTCTCCTAACTTTGAAGAGTCCAGGCTGACTGTTGTGTGAAATCTCCTTCAAATTCATCTGACTGGTTTGTGATGTAAATCAGGGTAATCTTGCCTGATCATTCTGGTGATATGACTGTGTTACATACATCAGCAGGCACTTCATATCCGTTTGTCCCAATATGTATTCATTAAGAAATTCCGCCGGGCGGTGGTGGCACACGCCTTTAATCCCAGCATTCGTGAGGCAGAGGCAGGTGGATCTTTGTGAGTTCGAGGCCAGCCTGGTCTATAGAGTGAGCTCCAGGAAAGGTGCAAAGCTACACAGAGAAACCCTGTCTCGGAAAAAAAAAAAAAAAAGAAATTCCTAACAAGCAAATTAATGAACAAATTAACAGCAAGGGCAAGGGCTAGCTGGAATTCAGGTCTTTTCCAAATTGCATTAGACTGCTTTCACAGATATATTTAATGTAATTTAATATGTTTGCACACAAATCATCTATATATTATATTATTATACAATATATATTATGTTAAATATGCAAATTTAATATACTTGCTCACAAAACATCTATAAAGGCAATGTTTTACATTTCAATGGAGACATTTGCTAATGAGAATTATTTATAAAAATGAAAAAAGTCTGATACTGAATAATGTTTAGAATATGAAGTTGATAAAACATTGAATCAGTATTATGTCTGTCCAGCGGTTAAAACTGTGCAGAAAACCACATTTGCATGCGCATGCATGTATGTGTGTGTGTGTGGTGTCAGCACAGCTCAGTCAGCAAAGCGCTTGCTGTGAAAGACGAGGACTTGAGTTTGATCTCCAGAACTCATGTAAAAATCATTGTAACCCTAGTGCTGGGGAGGTGGAGATGGGTGGATCCCTGAGGCTCACTGGCCAGCTAACCCAGCCTACCTGGTGAGCTGCTTAAATGCCAAGGTTTTTCTGTGCCCTCCACACCCAGGAACATGTGCTCAAGCATGTGTACACACACCTATCCCAAGTAAATAAATAACTAGTGGTACTAATTCAGGATTGCTTCAGGCCGCAGGAATATGTCATAAGAACTCAGTTGATTATGGCAAAGTCACTACC
Source organism: Peromyscus attwateri (assembly GCA_902168425.1). Lineage (NCBI taxonomy): Eukaryota > Metazoa > Chordata > Mammalia > Rodentia > Cricetidae > Peromyscus > Peromyscus attwateri. Next base: position 6,721 of record CABHPP010119199.1, on the reverse strand, counting down.
TGGAGGGATCAAGGAATTCCTCCAAAGGAAGCCAAATTCCAAGGAGTTTTTGGTGTTATTTGGCTTGTTATATATCAGCTGTATTCTGTTATGAAAATCATGTGTGCCTTCATAGTTTTCCCAATTGATTTTTCCCTAAGAAGAGCTAACAGTGTGGACTGATCACTCTCTGAACATACACATTCAAGGTATTTGGAGAACAGCCTCAGGAAAGGCTTTCTCTGGAATCACATGTCTCCCTTAGCCACTTTCAAGGACTAGCAGTAATAACAGCCCACATGCAACTCTCCTGATTTAAGGTAAATTCCACAAGGAGACACCGCCTAGGTCAGGTGGATGTTAAGTAATAGCTTTGCACAATTTAGCTCATACCCTCCCTTCTTACAGCCTTACTAACTTTATAGACCTCTAACTCCTTACCTAACCACTTCTAGGAATATTTAGATAACCTGTGCGCTAACAGCTATGCTCAGCCAGAACCCCAGTTCAAGCCTCCCTGTAATTATCATCATTGGCAGCATCCCACCAGGTCCATCCCCAGATGGAGGAAAGTACTTTATCAGAGATACCTCTGTACTCTCTAAGAACAGACTTAAGCATCCAGACTACCTGTTTAAGAAGGCCTGGCGGATGTGCCAATTAAGCCTAACTTCCTCCTTTCCCAAATTTTACCTCTAGTTCCAGATCTCCCTTTAACTATCACCAGAGGCATCTAGCTGTACACAGGTTGCCTAGCGACCGAGCACACTTTCCCCCACCCTGCAGAAAAACGGCAGATAGCTTGGACAGATAGGAGCCACAGGAAAAAAGAAGGCAGTTTTATTTTCTTCCATTGACCTAGCAACTTATAGATTCTTAGCATTTTTTACCAATCACGTTTAAGACTATAATGGAGCATATAAGATCCCTCTTCTTAGATATTACCCAAATTTAGCCTTTAGTTAATTCATTTCCCCATTGGTCACTTCCCTTTGGGGTTGCAAATGATAATTAATGGTTATTGCCCCTCTATGTGATTCTTATCACCCCTCCGTTTGACCCTGGAAGCCTGGCTTTGCACTGCTAAGGGATTACTGCTTGTAAATGTATATATATACACCAGGACTTCCAGGGCACGAGGGGACAGAGAAAAGAGAATGGAAGAACTAGATGGGTAATAAATTGAGAGGAAGAAACTGAGATGGGAAGAACTAGATTGAAGGGCTAGAAGAGAGTACCAGAGGAACGAGATGGAAGATGAGGAAGAGTCAGATGGGGAAGAACAAGATGAGAGAGAAGGAGATGGGAGAGGAGCTGATATGGGAAAGAACTAGATGGATGAAAACCTAGAAGGGGCAGAGCTAGATGAAGGAATTAAGATAGAACCTAGAGGGGACCGCAGATAAATGTAAAGAAAAATTGGGCAAGAAAGGAGCTAAAAATGAGAGCAGAGTATAAGCTTGTAGAGAGAGAACCGACACAGAATAATAAAATATATGGACTAAGGAGTTTGTTTCGTGTACATAGACTCATTTCTTTTCGTCAGAGATTAATTATCAGCTACTTATACATTCTTCCTGGACCCTGGGAGGGGACTATTGAGGGGCTGGACCCCCCTCCTAGTCCCCGATACAGGATACCTTTGGATGTGTCTGTTATACTGGCTTTTCCCGAAAGGACTAGCTGAGGGAAAAAGAACCACAATGATTGTGGGTGTCTCTAGTCTATAGGCTGGAATCCTAGACCAAATAAAATGAGAAATAGAAGAAAGGCAGATGGACATCAGAATTCATCTCTCCCTGCTTCCTAATATGCCAAGATATAGACATGACCAAGTAGCTTCATGCGGTCTCTGCTGTCATGTTCCTGCCAGAATGGACTGTCCCCTTAAACTGAGAGCCCAAATACATTTTCCTTAAATTGCTTCTTATTGTCAGGTATTTATCATAGCTATGGGAAACTAACTAGTAACACTGATATATTAGTTAATTTTGCCACACTGTGACAATATCCCCAACAGAAACAGCTTGGGAAGAAAGACTTATTTTGTCTCATGGGTTTAGGTGGATTTCAGTCCATCATGGCAGGGAAGGAATGATGGCTGTAGTATGAGGCTGGGGCTCTTTGTTGGTTAAAGGGCATGCTGCTCCTCGTGGAGGAGGAGAGTGCTGGAGGAGAGTCACGAGCCATGGATACCTTTTTAGAGCTTTATGGGGTGGGGGTGAGAGAGAGAGAGAGAGAGAGAGAGAGAGAGAGAGAGAGAGAGAGAGAGGGAGACGAGAGGAAGGAGCGGAAAGGAGAGAGGGAAGAGGAAGGGGGCACAGAGGACCCACCCGCTTTTTAGGCTGGGACGCCATCGAAGGCTGATGACGTAATTAAGGACCAAATCCTTACACTCTTCACATCAGCTAACTAGGAACAAAGAAAAGGAATACAGGAGAGAGCCAGAGAAAGATATGGCCCCTGAGGGCAAAACCGCCAAGACCTACTTCCTCCAGTTAGGCTTTGCCTCCGATTTTTCACCTCCACCCAAATTATATCATCTTATAATGAATCCATCAAGACATTACACTGCATGTGGGTTTATGGCTTTTGTGACGTCATTCTAGAGGGTGTGTGTTTTATTAATATCCTTTTTTTTTTTTTTTTTTTAGAGCCTTCCCACGAGTCCACTGAGTTGCTGGGTATAGGTGTGCAGATTAAAGAAGAGACAAGGATTCAGAACAGAGTTGGGAGGACTGCCAGTCAAAGCTGAACAGTCTCAAGTTTATTTCACAGCCTGCTTATATACAAACTGAAGTAGAACAATGCACAGCACAGACAGTCAGACTCTATCTTAAGCAAAAACCATATCCCTATTCTGTCCTTGGAGTCAAGGACCAGGCAGTTTCCTTATCTCATCATGTGCCTCCTGCTAGCTTCAGCAGCCTGCCTAGGGTTGCACATTAGCTAGATAATTTGTTCTTTCCCATGGGCTAATCAGGACATTCTCACAGCCCTCAAGGAGAATGGAGCAATCAAGCCCGAACTCTTTTGACTTATAAGTCAGAATGGACTCCAGATTCAAACTGAGTCACATGTGGACTCCCACACTGAATTCACTCGAATTGACAAGATTAACATCACAACTGGTTAAGCCAGAATGGGATTTCACTCTGGGCTGAATTGCCATCTCCTTTCCCATCTCTTTTAGACCCATGTAATAGTTTTTGGGCTGAATTATTCACTAACGAAGGAAGGTAGAGTTAATTAAAAGGAAAATAACTATGGAAACTTTGTTTTTGTAAGACTATAGAGACATTACAATGGATCCCCATATGCCTCTCACCCAGCTTCAACAATTACCATGTTTGTGTTATTTCTTTCCTTCTTTCTTTTTTGCTAAGTATTTGCTTCAACAAATCTCAGGCATTGTATTGGCTCATCCATCTGTACAGGTATTTCAATATAAAGTTCTAAGGAATGACTTTAAAAATGATAGAGAGGCAGGAGAGATGTCTCAGTAGTTAAGATCATTTACTGTCCTTCCAGAGGACCTATGTTGGGTAGTTGTAATCAGACAGTTCTCTCCTGCCCGCCAGTTCCTAGAGGCTGATATTACTTATAAATGCTTGGCTATTAGCTCAGGTTTTTTACTAACTACCTCTTACAACTTAACCCATTTCTATTAATCCATGTACTTCCCCAGGCTCGTACCCTTTATCTCTATCCCATTTTGTATGTCTGACTCATTCTCCATCTGGCTCTCAACCCTCTCGACTCTGCCCTTCTTCCTGTATCTCCCTTTGGCTTTCCTGCCCAGCCTTGTTCTGCCTGGTTATAGGCCAAATCAGCTTTTATTATGAACCAATGAGAGTAACACATATTCACATTGTACAGAAGGACACCCACAGCAGTTAGTTTTTGCCAACTTGACAAAACTAGAGTCATTTAAGAAGAGGGAACCTCAGTTGAAAAAATGCCCTTATGCTGACCTGTAGGCAAGTCTGTGTGGCGTTTTCTTGACTGATGATTGATGTGAAAGAGCTAAACCCATTGTGGGCTGTGCCATCCCTGGCCAGGTAGTATTGGGGTATATAAGAAAGCAAACTGAACACACCAGGAGAGCAGGCCAGTGAACATCATTCCTCCAAGGGTTGAGCAGCATTCCTCCAAGGATTCTGCTCCAGTTCTCAACTTGGGGTTCTTGGCTTGAGTTCCTGCCCTGACTTCACGATGGACTGTGATTGGAACTTGTAAGGCAAATAACCCCCTTTCCCCCCCCAAGTTGTTTTTGGTCATGTTGTTTATCACAGCAATGGAAACCCTAACTATGACAGGACCTGAGTTTGAGTCACAACTGCTTGTCACTCTAGCTCCAGGGGACCTGACATCCTCTTCTGGTTTGTACAAGCACCAGCATACATATGGCATATGCACAGACACACATAAATAAAAGTAGATCTTATAAAAACGATAGTATCATTCTAACAGGTAAACTGCCGATAATTGCTCACTATTACTGAGTTCTAGTCTTCCCCATGGTCTCGGCTGTATTTTTTTTTTTTTTTTTTACGGTATTATGGGAAGCTTACCAGAGATGACCACTCAGACACAGTCTATAGCCAACTGAAGTCTTTATTCAGCTGCCTGGGACCATACCCAAGTGTTCTTGGACCTAGGTATGGTCTGCAGTGTCCAGAACATGAGGTTTTTAAGGGCAGAGACCTCATCGAGGCATCTCCTTGGGCAGCTGCAGTGGGGACTTCGCAGAGTAAGCAGTTTGAAGCAAGCAGTTTAACAGAAGCTAAGATAAGCGGCTGGTCACCCGAGGGGGAGTCTGCACAAACAAACAGCTAAGACAAAGGGTTATCTGTAGAAGATTCCGCACAAACAAGCAATTCCAACAAAGGTTAGGTAAGTTAGATTAGGACATCCTGACCTTTGATTCCTAGAACAGAGGTGGGTAGTTTTCCCTGGGATACCCCAAGGAGATCAGATTCTACTTAAACCTGGAAACGGCCTCAGCAGGAATTTAAGGTGGAGGAACTCAGGCACTATCTTGCCCCCATCACAGCAGTTGTTTTGTTCTAATCAGAGTCGAAATAAAGTTTATCATTGCACCTGGCTGATCGTCTATTGAATTTCTTTTAACTGACGACAGTCTGCCTTTCTCAGGTTTGGGAGTCTCTGCATCTTACACTTGTGCCTGTCAGTAGGTCAGGGCTTCAGAGAAAGAGGAAGGCATGAAGTAGGAACCGGATGTCCCGAGGCTCGAGACTAGAGAGTTTCTGGAAGCGCACAGAGGCAACTTGGATGCTTGTCATGTGCAAGCTTTGTTGCTGAAGAGCTCAAAGAGTCGGGACTCTAGTTACTTGGGCAGGTGCCATAGCAGCAGCTGCACTGGCGCTTTACTGCTTACAGTGTGTTATGAAGTGGCGGGAAGTGGGTCGGGGGCGTCTAAAGTCAGGGTCTGGATGATTTTCTCTCAGGTAGTTTGGCCTGGAGAGGGAGGAAAGAGAGCAGCAGGACCAGGGGTAGGCATACTCTCCAGACAAGTGAGTGCCCTGCTTTTTTCGTGGTTTCTAAGAGGTACCAAATTTCCTACCATGTTCCACCTTTGCATTCTGCCAAATGCACTTCCCAACCGAATTTTCGTGTCAGCATTGTGACAACTATGAAGGCAAGCTTTAGATTGGAAAGAATCAAAGATTCCCGGTAACTTACTTTGCAAATACCACTACATCCTGGGCTTAAACCTCCACTCCTGCAGGACTCAGGGACTATAATCCTTTCCTCAACAATCCTCCCTTAAGCGGAGGTACTGATAGAGTCACTAATGAGTTAATTCGGATAGAACCACTGAGAAGAGCATCCTAGATGGCCCAGGAAGTGGCTTGGGTTCCCATGTTTCCTGTGTTCCAGCCAGTGTCTGGATGTAGTTTATTTGCCCCGGGGCATTCGCTGAGAATATTTATTGTGGGGTTAGGGTGGGGTGCAGAGGAGGACTCCCCAAAGGCAAGGATTTTTGGAGAAACCTGTGCAGCTGTGCCTTTGGGTGTCCCGGGGAACAGGGGGAGGAGACAGGTCCATACTGAGTTCCCATCTTCCGAGAATCCTCTGACGATCCACAGCTTGCAGCTAGCGTGAGCCTAGGCTTAGCACAGAATGGCTAGAGAGCCGGGAGTGAGCGCAGCCCTAAACGCTCGATCTGCCCAAGAGGGGACTGGGCTTCTGGTGGTGAAGGTGGAACAGGAAGAGGCCTCCCCCTTAGCAGAGGAGGCCAGTTGGCTGGGCAGCCCTGGGCCCGACCGCTCCCGCCAGCGCTTCCGCGCTTTCCGCTACCCCGAGGCTGCTGGGCCCCGGCAGGCGCTGAGCCGGCTCCGGGAGCTCTGCAGACAGTGGCTGCGGCCAGATATGCACAGCAAGGAGCAGATCCTGGAGCTGCTGGTGCTGGAGCAGTTCCTGACCATCCTGCCAGGGGAGCTGCAGGCCTGGGTGCGCGAGCAGCACCCCGACAGCGGGGAGGAGGTGGTGGCGCTGCTGGAGTACTTGGAGAGGCAGCTGGACGAGACACCTCCACAGGTAGAAGGACCAGGTTTAGGGTCTGAGCCCTATGCTCTGTGCCTTCCAGAAACCTCAAGCAAGATCCGAGGGAGGCATTGCTTAGAGCCCGAGAAGTCTCAGTCTGAACTGGGAACCTGAGGCAACCAGCGAAGTGACCTGGACCCCTCAGAATAGTTAAGAGCACAAAGGGAAAGTA
>CABHPP010119198.1:15518-45636 GCA_902168425.1 Peromyscus attwateri | reverse complement strand
ACCCGGCTTCGCTAGGACTTTTAAGCCAACTTGGCCTACATAGTTCAGGCCAGCCAGGGCTACATAGTAAGACCAAGTATAAAAAAAACAAAAAGGTGAGAGGAGGCCTGGAGAGATAGCTCATTGGTTAAGAGGGCTTGTTGCTCTTCCAGAGGGGCTTGATTGATTCCTAGCATCCATAAGCAGCTCATAACTATCTCTAGCCCCTATTCCTGGGGATCTGAAGACCTCTTCTGACTTTCAAGGACACCAGGTATGTACATGGTGCACATGCAGGTAAAATAACTACACACATAAAATTAGGGGTGTGTGTGTGTGTGTATAAAAACAATTTTTAAAGGGCTAATACTACAAGTTAATTTAGCCTAACTTATTTATTTTTTGAGACAAGGTCTTGCTTAGTATCACAAACTGGTTTGAAATTTACTATATAGCCCTACTAGGTTAGGATTTGTGGCAGTCATTCTACCTCAATCTCCTAACTGCTAGCATTACAGGTATGAGCCACCATACTTGGCTTAATTGGGTATACACATGTATAACATTAATGTCCTTCAGAAGTCAGTGAAAGTTGTGATTCCTCTTAACAGCAAAAAAAAAAAAAAAAGCACTTAATGCTGGATGTGGTGGCTCAGCCTGTAACCTAACAGTTAGGAGGCTGAAAAAAGCACGGGGACTGTTGTGAGTTTAAGACTAACCTGTAGCTGGGTGTTGGTGGCCCATACCTTTAATCCCAGCAGAGGCAGGCAGATCTCCTGGGTTTGAGGCCAGCCTGGTCTACAGAGTGAGTTCCAAGCCATCCAGGACTATGGAGTAGGATCTTGTGTACAAAAAAGATTCTAAATAAGTAAATGCCGGTCATAGTGGCACATTCTTTAATCCTAGCTCTTGGGAAGTGGAGCCAGAAAAGACCTGGAGTTCCAGGCCAGCCTGCCTAGAGTAATTGAGACTCTTGTCAGAAAAAAAATCTTGCTGTCAAGGTGACTCTGCGTTTAACTCATCTGTTGCCAAGCCTGAAGATGACTTGAGTTCAGTCCTCTGATCCACATGGAAGGAGAGAGTCACCTTTTTTCACAAATTGTCCTCTGACCTCCATACAAGTGCCTTTTTAAGTTCACCCACAATAATAACAAAGTTAAAAATATAATTTAAAAAATTGGAAGGTAGGGGAGATGACTCATTTGGTAAAATGTTTGCCATGGAAGCATGAGCACCAGTGTTTAGATCGCCACCATTCACATTAAAAAGCCGGGTGTACATCTCTGATCTTAGTGCTGGGGAAGTGGAGACAGGCAGATCTCTGGGCTCTCTTGTGAGCCAGCCTTGCTGAATCAGTGAGCTCTGGCTTCCTTGAGAGACCCAGTCTCAAAAAATAAGGTTTGGGGGCTGGAGAGATAGCAGTGGTTAGGAGGACCCTAGTTCGGTTCCCAGCATCCACATCAGGTAGCTCAGAACTGCCTGTAACTCCAGTTCCAGGACATCTGGCATCTTATGGCCTTTATAGGGAGTGCAGTCCTGTGTACAAACACATATGCACACACAATTAAAAATAAAGATAAAATCTTAAAAAAAAAAAAAAAAAAAGTGTAGCCCTGGCAGTGGCAAGATGATTCAGAGCCTGTGTTTCCTGCCAAGTTTGACAATCTGAGTTTGATCCTTGGTGCCCACGTGATGGAAGAAGATAACTGACTCCTACAAGTGGTTCCCAGATCTCTACGTGCATGCATGGCCCATAAATAAATGTCAGAAAATAAATACAGGGAAAAATGCACTTACTTGTTTCACTGAAAATTCCATACTCCATTGTAAGGAATTCAGAAAACTCGTCCTTAGACTAGTACCCAAGATCTTTAAGCAGAACAGTAGTTTGTGCTGGCACTTTTCTTTTCCAAGCTCAAGAGCATTAAAACTGTGCTAATTGGTGCTATAGTAAAAGCAAGTCAGGAAGAGTTTGGACTTAATGCTTTCTTAGGATTCTAGAACATCTATTTGTTTCCCCATTCCACAGAGAAGGCTGCAGACAAGATGTCTGCTGCCAAGGCTCTGATTCAGTGCGTCTTGAGGACCTCTTTGGAAGCTCCTAGTTTGCGCTCTTGTTGGCCTCTTGGTTTAGCAGGTACTGTGTCAGTCTCGTAATCTGACGGGCATTTGTTCTCTCAAACCTGGTAAGTGCTAGGTGCTAATAGTTGGCACTGTTTAAAGACAACACTAACCTGGGCAGTGGTGACACAGGCCTTTAATACAACACTCAGGAGGCAGAGGCGGGCAGATCTCTGAGTTTGAGGCCAGCCTGGGCTGCAGAGTGAGTTCCAGGACAGCCAGGGTTACACAGAGAAACCCTATCTCGAAAAACCAAAATAAATAAATAGAGAAAGAAAGACAACATTCATTAGGGTCCAACCTAGTGAGAAGTAGTAAATGGCTCAGCAGGTAAAGGTGCTAACCAAAGCTTGGCAATCAAGTTCTATTCTTGGAACCCTTGTACAGGTGGAAGGAGAGAACTGACTTCACATTCTTCTCTGCCAACACACGTGCTGTGGCATACACACACAATAAATAAATCTTTTGTATGTGAAAGCAAGGGGTGTAGCTCAGTTGATAGAGTGCTTGCTTGGCATGCATGAAGCCCTGGGCTCAGCCTCCAGCAAAATTAGGGTATAATGGTGCATGCCTGGAATCTCAGTACTCTGGAGGTAGAAGCAGGATTAGAGGTTCACTATTATCCTTGGGTGCACAATTCGAGATTAATCTGGTCTATGTAAGACCTGTCTCAAAAACAAGTGGGAGAGTTATGGATAAGGATTGGAGGATGGGAAACAATATGATCAACATACCGTCTATATGTATGAAATTGTGGTGGAAAAGAAAAAGGTTTTAAAACCTTGTTTGTTTTTTTTTAATAATTTATTTTAATTTTATGTGCACTGGTGTTTTGCTTGCATGTATGTCTGTGTGAGGGTGTCAGATCTTGAAATTACAAACAGGTATGAGCTGCCGTGTGGGTGCTGGTAATTGAACCCGGGTCCTCTGGAAGAGCAGTCAGTTTACTTAGTGGCTGAACCATTTCTCCAGCCCCTTGTTATTGTTTTTTAAAGTGCTTAGTACAAAGCTAGTATTAAGTAGTTTTGGAACTGTATGTAATTCTCAAAAAGTAGTACACCTGGAATGAACTTGTGTGTGTGTTGTGCTTGCGTGTATTTCTGTGCACCGTGTTTGTGCCTAATGCTCTAGGAGGCCAGAAGAGAGCATCAGATCCCCTGGGACTGGAGTTACAGGTGGTTATGAGTCACCATGTGGGTGCTGGGACTCAAACCCTAGTTCTCTGGAAAAGCAGCTGGTGCTTTTAACTGAGCCATCTCTCCAACCTCAATAGTGGAGCTTCTTGAGAGGAAAGGGCCTAACAGTCTTGAAGGGTAAATTGGTCCACTGAGAAAAAATCAAGGGGGTGGAAGAAAGATAGTGTTCCAGGGAGAGCAGTGTGCACAAGCCACAGCGGTGACTACTGAGGGGGAGCTCCCAGCAGTGTAGTCTAGGGCTGAGTTTGCTCTGAACCTGAAGTGTGGAAGAATAAGCTAGAGCCTAGAAGGTTCTTGAGATCAGAGTTTGAATGACTTATATAATGAGACTCACTAAGGAAATTTAAACCTGGAAGTATTATGTTTACTTTTAATTAGATCATGTTGATTGGCTAGGGCTAGGTTAGACAGCACTGGGAAGTCTGTCAAGTTGAAATGTTAAGCCTTTGAACATAGGCTGAAACACAGTTGAAACGTTGAAGTAGGTCTGGGGAGACGGCTCTGCAAATAGAAGTGCTTGCCATACAAGCCTGACAACCTGAGTTCATTCCCTAGAACCCTGTTTAAAAAAAAAAAAAAAAACAACCAAATGTTGTGGCAGTCCCAGCACTCACTTGAAAGGCAAGATAGCAGAGACAGGAGAATGAGCTGGAAGCTCGCAGGCTAACTAGCCTGGAGTACACAGTACAGGGACCTTGCTTCAACAAGGTTAAAGGCAAGCACTGACTCCTGAAAGTTGTCCTCTGACCTCTGGGCCTGGGCCTTGGCATGCATGTGCCTCCCCCACCGAACACACGAAGTTAAAGTACATGTGGTTGAGTTACTTATAAGACACTGAAATAACTGAATGTGGCGTCCAGAAGAGAGGACTCATGTGTCCATACATACAATTAGAACTTAGGAACACATAGGTGCTCTTTAAGGTTTGAGACATCTAGGCCCTATTCATCAAGATTATGCAGGTAGTCAGGCGTGGTGGTGCACGCCTTTGATCCCAGCACTCGGTGGGCAGAGGCAGGCAGGTCTCCATAGTGGTACCCAGGTAACATGTAGATGTTTTGGAAATGCTGAGGGTCAAGGATGTCCTCTTGACTTCCAGCAGGTGTTTTTGAAAAGCTGGAGAGAAGGGAAGCTTGCAATGAAGACTGGAGAGCAGTAACTGAGGAAGGGGGGAAGAAGAGCTGTGGAAGAGCACAGAGTTGATAGTCCACAGGGCCGCTTGCTACAGGTGGAGCAAGACCAGTCAAGGCTAAAAGGGCTCATTGAATTGAGCTCCCCGAGGGTCAGGTTCTTTCTTTAAAAGGGCACTTTAAAGGGCAATTTCAGTGCATTACTGTTGTGCAGATTTGGGAACAGAAAGTTGGAAGAAGTGCAGATAAGTCTGAATGTTTGAGAAACAACTTGAAGGGAAGAAGTGAGAAGAGTTAGTAAACTGAACACAGCTATTTCTCTACTTCAGCCCTTTAATCACTGGTTCCCCAGGGCCCACAATGTAAAATTCAGCCCTTCTGCCTCACACCACCACTGGTGATGCCTCTGTGGCTTTATTTCCCATGTCATTTTTCTTCCTTTTTCCCCCCACTATGTTCTGTTCTTGGAAATGTGTGTATCCACCATCCTCTTGAGGCCTCTAGAATGTAATTTCCTTTGCACAACTGCCCCCCCTTTCTTTCCCCTGTTGCTTAACACCTCGTATTCGTGTCTGAAGTTGTGCTTTCTTTGGGTAACTTTCTAACTTACCAGCCCATGCTGGATATGAGCACCTGTTATAATCTTTGACATCAGAGTTGGAGAAATGTCTCAATGGTTAAGGGCACTTGTTGCTCTTGCAGAGGATCTGGGTTTGTTCCCAGCATCCACATGGCAGCTCACATTACTGCTGTTTAAGTGAGTATTCTGCTTTATTACAATAGGTGGTGTTTATGATAATGTTTTTATGACTTCTGCTTTTTGGGGGAGGATGCTGAAGGAGCTAAGAAAAGGATTGTTCTTGAGCGAAAACCAGATGTTCAGCTTTTAGCTGAACTTTGCACATGAGAACTTTTACTTTATACTTGACTATAATTTTTGCAGGGAAGAATAAATTGAATATTTTTGGTTGAGGGCCTGGTCTCTGTAGAGGACCAGCCCCCACACTTATTTACCCCAGGAACTCTTGAGGATTGAGTGATAAGAAGAGACTTAGTTAGAAATAGAGAGGAGAGAAATAGAAACAGAGGATAGACTCAGGTGAGCCTGGATCCTTATTCACTGGCCCAGAACTTTATTCGAAGGATTTATTTATAACAATGCCAAGGGGTGGAACAAAAGACCTCCCCCTTGCTAGTTAGACCCTTACAAACACCTGGTACTTAGGCCCGTGGTCCAATCAACCTCTTACGCAGTCCTGCTGGGTACAGGCACTAGGAAACCTAGTGGGCTCCAACAGGCCTCTTAGTCTTTTTATTCCCTATAAACAGTTGCTTTTAGAACATTACTTTTGGAAATAGGTGTTGTGACCCCACACTGATGCTAGCACTTGAGAGACTTGAGATGATCTTAGAGGTCAGTCTGAGCAAGGTTTCAGGTCAGCCTATGTAATTTATCACCTATTTCAAACAAACCAAACAAAACCCCATGGTTTAGTAGTAGGAAGAGTTTTTTTCTTTGGTTGGTTGGTTGGTGTGTTTTTTGAGACAAGGTCTCACTCACAATGTAGCCTTGGCTGACCTGGAACTCACAATATAAACCATGTTGGACTCCAACTAGAGATTCATCTTTTTCTGTCTCCCTAGTGCTGGGATTAAAGCCATGTGCCACCATGCCTGACTTGTTTTTTTGGTGTTTGTTTTTTGAGTCATGGTTTCTCTGTGGCCCTGGCTATCCTGGAACTCATTAGATCAAGCTGTCCTTGAACTCAGAGATTTGCCTGCCTCTGCCTCCCCAGTGCTGGGATTAAAGTCATTCACCACCATGACCAGCTGACTTGTTTTTGTTTTTTGAGACAAATTCTCAATCTATAGCTGTTACTGCTTTGGAACACACTATTTAGCTCAGCTTAGCCTTGGACCAATATTAAAGACATGGGTCATCATATCTGGTGAAAGTTGTTGGATTTGTGTGTTTTTGTTTCTTTTGGGGGTACTAGTAATCAAGACCATGGCTTCAAACATGCTAGGCAGATGTTCTACCACTGAACCATAACCACAGTTTTGCCCTCCCCCCGCCCCCCCCCTCCCGCCCCCCCATACATACATTTTTAAGCTAGGTCTCTGTAAGTTACTGGCCTAGTGCTTGGGTTTGCAGGCCTGGGCCACCAGGATGGACAAAGGTGAAAAGAAAGAAAGAAAAACAAATGCTGCAGTTGCTAAAATCTGTGCCAAGGACAAATCTTATGTCTGAGGAATTGGGAGGATAAAGAACTTTGCTGATTTTGCTGCTGTATCTCAAGCTGAAAGAGTCAGAGCCATGGTGTGTAAGTGCACTAAGATGGGAAAGGACTTAAATCCTCCTGCCTCTGCTTCCAAAGTGTTGTAATTGCAAGCATATATACTGCCATACTCAGAATATTCTGTATTTTAAAAGTAAGCATTACTTCAACAAACAAACAAAAACATTTGTAAGCTAAGTGTCATGTAATCCCAGAATTTAGAAGTCTGAGAACAAGAGGTTTGCCATGAATTTGAGACCAGCCAGGGCTACAAAGCAATATCTTATCTAAAAAAACAAATCAAAAGAAGCCAAACTAACAAAAACTTTGCAAGAACTCTTAGCCCTTTTAAGTTGATACAATGTAAAAAAAATTATCATTTGACACAGTAAGGTTTTTTGTTACGTGTGTAAGTATAGTCTGTTCGTGCCATGAATGTATAGAGGTCACCTAAAGCTCTTGGGAGTATTTCTGTCCTTCCACAGTGGGTTCTGGGGATCAAACTCAGGTTATGTCTTAGGGTTTCTATTGTTAGGAAGAGACACCATGACCACAGCAACTCTTATAAAGGAAAACATTTAATTGAGGGGGATTGATTCCAGTTTCAGAGGTTCAGTCCATTATCATCATGAAATGTATGGCGGCATACAAGCAGATGTGATGCTTGAGTAGTAGCTGAGAGTCCTATATCTTTCAGGCAACAGGAAGTCAACAGAGACACTGGGCAGTATCCTGAGCATAGGAAACCTCAAAACCTGCCCCCACGGTGACACACTTCCAGCAAGGCCATACTTACTCCGACAAAGCCACACCTCCTAATGGTGCCACTCCCTGTAAGATTATGGGGGCCAATTACATTCAAACTACCACATCCCATTCTTGGTCCCCATAAGCTTGTAACAATATCATAATGCAAAATTCATTTAATCAAACTTTAAAAGTCCCCATAGTTTATCACAGTCTCAACAATGTTTAAAAGTTCAGTCTCTTCTGAGATTCATTCACTCTTAACTGTAATCACCTGTAAAAATCAAAATCAAAAAGCAGATCACATACTTCCAACATATAATGGCACAGGATATGCATTACCATTCCAAAATGCAGGAAAATACTGGACTAAAGCAAGACCAAAAACCAGCTGGGCAAACTCGACTCTTCATCTCTGTCTGATGTCAAACACTCTTCAGATCTCCAACACCGTTCAACTTTGTTGACTGCAACACACTTCTTTCTCTTAGGCTGGTTCCACTCCCTGTTAGCAGCTCTCCTCATGACTTGGGCATTTCCTTTTTGCGGGGGAGGAGGTTTCAAGACAGGGTTTCTATATGTAGCTCTGGTTGTTCTGGAACACAGTCTGTAGACCATGCTGGCCTCAAACTCACAAGGATCCACCTGGACTCCAAGTTAAGTTTGTATGGCAATCCTTTTTACCTACTGAGCCAGCTCTACAGCTTAAGATTTTTATAGGTACATCCATTTAAAATGAAAAGGCCATTTGAATATGTAACAAAACAGAAAGATTTTTAACCAAAAGGATTTGTTTATCCTAATTCCAATAACTGCACTGCAGTAAATTCCCCCCTCCCCCCAGAATTTGTAATTTAGACCAGGTATTACTTACTTCAAGTTAATTATAAGATCTGTCTTTGATGGGTGGTGATGGTGCATGCCTTTAATCCCAGCACTTGAGAGACAGAGTTGTGAATTCAAGGCCAGCCTGGTCTACAGAGCGAAATCCAGGACAGGTTCCAAAACTACACAGAGAAACCCTGTCTCGAAAAACCAAAAAAAAGAAAAAAGATCTGTCTTTAGTATATATGTACATACATACATACACACACACACACACACACACACACACACACACACCCCAATCACTTATTTCAAATTCTGAGCTATCTCCAAAATACATATGTATACATACACACATCTTTACATCTGTGTATACATACATAAAAATAGCTTAGTCTTATATTCAAATCTTCCCTACCACCACCATCTGGTTCTCTCTCTTTGAGATAAGCTCTTGTGTATCCCTGGCTGGCCTGGCATTTGGTATTGTAGCTGAGGCTAGCTTCAAACTCAAGGCACTCGTCACTCTCCCAGGTGCATGTGTCACCTATGCCCAGCTCTCCTGTGCTTTTATTTGATATGCATAATATTAAAAGCGATTTCCACCTTTGTGCCTTAAACATATTACTGTGTTATATCCAGCAAGGTAAATTTTATTCTCCTTTTTTGTTTGTTTGTTTTTTGAGACAGGGTTCCTCTGTGTAGTTCTTACTGTCCTGGAACTCACTGTGTAGACCAGGCTGGCCTCGAACTCACAGAGATCCACCTGCCTCTGTCTCTCTGAGTGCTGGGATTAAAAGTGTACACCACCACTGCCTAGCAAGCAAGGCAAATTTTTATTGAACTGCATACTTGTAATAAGCTACTGTCAAGGACATACCAAAGATAGATGAGTTATATTAGCTATTAATAGGTTTTGGAAAATTCTTAGTGTTTCAGGGTATATTTCTGTGGTTTTAGAGTTTATAAATCTATGATATGAAGGAGCCAAGTGAATTTGGCAAGATTGGTATGATAACACTAAATGTTCCATTTTTATACTGAGTAGAATCATATAATGACCTTAAATTTAAAAAAAAAAAAAGAGAGAGAGAGAGAGAAAATCCAACATGTATGTTGGCAGCATTAAACTTCTTAGTGCTCTTTTTCTCTCCACATGCACATTTTCTATCTCTCTCTGCCCCACATGCTCTTTTTCACTGTAGATCTGAATAAGAGTAATCAGTAATAATTAGGCTGTCTTGAAATTTCCTCCATAAAGAAGAGACTATCTAGCTGGTTGGTGGCTCACGCTTTTAATCTCACCACTCAGGAGGCAGAGGCAGGAGGATCTCTGTGAGTTCAAGGCTAGCCTGGTCTACAGAGTGAGATCCAGGACAGCCAGGACTGTGTCACAGAGAAACCCTTTCTCAAAAAAACGAAACAAAAAAAAGTTAAATATATAATTTATATGTATATATTTAGAATTTAGAGTAATATGAGCAAAGTCTGAACTTTCATTGTAGCATTCTTTTTTGGATTTTTTTTTAAAAAGTATTTCTGTTTGACCTGATGTATAGTGGTATTCTATTTGTACTGAAATGTGATTTTATTTGTATGTTAATAAATAAAGTTGCCTAGGGGTCAGAGCTATTAGCAAGCCATAGCGAAAGCCAGGGCGGTGGTGGTGCACGCCTTTAATCCCAGCACTTGGTAAGCAGAACTAGGTAGATCTCTGTGTGTTCAAGGATACAGCCAGCATTGGAGACACACGCCCTTAATCTCAATACCAACCATAGAAAACTTGGGAGGTCTGTACAGAGAGGCCGTGACGAGACAGCACGTAGTTGGGTTCACAACCAATGAGAAGGAAGAACCAGAACTCTTTATAAGACAACCGCACAGGAAGAAACTCCCTTTTCGGAGCGGTCTCTTAGCGGGAGAAGCTAGCTGGCGGAAAGCTAGCTGACCTCTTGGGCTTTCACCTTTACATTGGCTCTGTGTTTCTTATTTAATAAGGCGGTCGGTTACATCTACACTGATGAGTTCTTGGAATAATGTATCTAGTAGATGACACCAGGCCATTATGGACACACCAGTGGCTCAGTGCAAATACAGACATTGGTTTGGAGAAAGAGGACCTTATGGGTCCTGAAGTGAGCCTGCACATTGTTGCTAAACCTTTATAGCCCTAGAGGTAAATTTTAGGAATATTTTTACTCTCAAAGTACCAATTATGTGGCAAGAAAGTTTTTAAAAAGAAAGGTAGAAATTTTAAGATAGAAACTTTAAAATTCAGGTAGATACAATAGAGTTTTTTTTGTTTTTGTTTTTGTTTTTCAAGACAGGGTTTTTCTGTGTATCTTTGCGCCTTTCCTGGAACTCGCTTTGGAGACTAGGCTGGCCTCAACTCACAGAGATCCACCTGCCTCTGCCTCGCGAGTGCTGGGATTAAAGGCGTGTGCCACTACTACCACCACCACCACCACCACCACCACCACCACCACCCTGCACAATAAGAGTTTTAATCAGTATTTGAATGTGATATGTCTAATTCTGTTGCATTAATTCTGCTCTATAAAGTGTTTCTGCTTATTTGAGGGAATTTAATAAGTAGTAAGTAGATAAAGACTTCCGTGTCTGAAGAATCTTGACTTGATCTTGAGGCTGCCACTCACTACATATTTGATCTTTGGCAAATTATTTAATTCATTAAAGCATGGTTCATTTCCTTTAGTGTTGTGAAGTTTGCAATGACGTAAACACTGTGCTTTGTACAGTAAGTGCTTAATGTTATTCTTTATTGGCTGGGAGGATATGTGTTGCTATATAAAATTTAGCAGGGATATTAAAATATATTTTTGTTATTTTAAGGAAATTCGAAATGAGTCCCATGACTATCCTCATAGAGTGGCCAAGTTTCCAGAAAACAGAAATCGAAACAGATACAGAGATGTAAGCCCATGTAAGTACTGTGGGTTTATATGCATGTGTGTGTTTTTCAGTTTGTTTCAGCAGACATGATTCAGTGAAATAGAGGGTTTGGGGTAGATTGACTAGTACAGCAATTTTTAAAAATTTATATACTTTTTTGTTTGGTTTGAGACAGGGCTTCACTTGTGTAGTCCAGGCTGTTTTGGAAGCTACTGTGTAGCATAAGCTGACCTCAAATTTGCAGCAGTCCTCTTGCCTCAGCCTCCAGAATGCTGGAATTGTACGTGTCAGCCACCACAGCAGGCTTAATATCTACATTTTCTCATGTGTGTGCACACACATGTGTCAGGTGTCTTCCTTGATGATGCTCCACCTTCTATATCACGGGGAGGGTCTTTGCCTGAACCCAGAACTCTACTCCACCTAGTCTGGCTAGCTCCCCTGCTCTGTTGTAACTTGTCCTGGGATTACAGTCAGGTGGCCACATCCACCTGCCATGCCTTACACTTACATAGCAAGAACTGGACTTACTTAGTCACCTTCCCATCCCTTTGGTTTGAGGAGCATTTTATTAGCTATTCTAACATGGTAGAATTCGACAGTGAACCTGTTTCTTGGTCTTAGATGGAGGATGCTCATTATTCTTGCTTCCTATAACATCTGAGCATTTCGCAGTCTCATCCAGAGTTCCTCAGCCTGACAGTGAAACAACCTGTATCTACCAAAGCTCTTCCTTCCCTGTGCAGCTCTCTTCTCTAGGCGCCATAGCCACTTACTGTGTTTCTTGTCATCCGCTCCAGCCTTCCTTCATCGTAGGTGTCCTAATGTCTCTCAGGAAACACCAGCCTTAGGGTTCCTAGACCTTTTGAGCACTCTCTACTTTGACCTTCAGTGTTTTTGCCCAGGAAGAAAGAAAGAAAAAGAAAGGAGGATTGTTTATTTTGCGGCAGGGCTTCCTGTGTCTCCTGTGCAGTCCTCCAACTTGTCTCAGCCTCCTAAACCACACCCAGCTTCTACCCTTGAAATCTTAAACTCTGCTGCTGCCTTGAAAGTAGCTGCTGCCACTTTCTGTGTGATAGCACTGTTTTTTGTTGTTTATTGTTTTGTTTTATTTTTGCTTTGTTTTTGTTATTAACTATTTCACTTGGAGTATATATGCTTTTTCACAGCACTGGGTTCTTTAATTTTTTGACATTTTGCTTACTAAAGTGTTGCCACATCCTTCCTTAACCAATCTATTACTCATAACTATTTAGCTGTTAGAATTTAAAATCTCTTTGACCTTAATTCTTCAATTTGTGAAGTCCCCATTTTGGAACACTTTGTATTCTTCATCCCTTGGAGATTTAGACACAGTTTAGAGTCAAGAAATAGCACTTGAGCTATCACCTACTACCTGGAAAGCACCTCAGCTCATAGCATTCCTGACATCCCAGGGTTAGAGCTTTGCTCTGCGTTCCTTGTCTAGTCCTTTGGACCTCAGTCCTCCTTCCTCCTCATGGACCTTGCTGTCTTTGCCTGCTTTCTTTCTGTGTTTTCTCCCTTTACTACATAAATGTGCCGTTGCCTTTCCATTCCTTTCCCTTGCTTTATTACCTATATAGATCTAGGCATGTACACAACAGTTTTTAAAGGAATACATTCTGGGACTGGAGAGATGGCTTAGAGCTTAAGAGCACTGGCTACTCTCTCAGCGGACCTGGGTTTAATTCCCAGCACCCACCTGGTAGCTCACAAGCATCTGCAACTCCAGTTGGAAAGGATCTGATGCCCTCTCTTAGCCTCTGCAGGCATTGGGCACACAAGGGGTGCATAGATGTGGGCAAAATACCCATACACATAAAATTAAAAAATAAATAAACAAATAGATAAATAAATAAAAGAAACCAGGTGGTGATGGCGCATGTTTTTAATCTTAGCACTCAGGAGGCAGAAGCAGATGGATTTCTGAGTTTGAGGCCAGCCTGGCCTACAGAGTGAGCAGCCAGGGCTATACACAGAGAAACCTTGTCTCGAGAATCAAAAAAAAAATCAACATTAAAGAACAATAGCTTCGGGGCTGGAGAGATGGCTCAGAGGTTAAGAGCGCTGGCTGTTCTTCCAGAGGTTCTGAGTTCAATTCCCAGCAACCACATGGTGGCTCACAACCATATGTAATGAGATCTGATGCCCTCTTCTGGCCATGCAGACACAGCACTGTATGCATAATAAATAAATAAATCTTTAAAAAAAAAAAAAAGCTTCTACTCTTGTTCATCCTGAGCACCTATGCCTCCTTCACCACCACCCCCCCATGCTTCTGCCACACCCTTGTCATTGAAATGTTTAAAGACTGCCACCTTTCTGGCTTTCAGATACAGCCTCTCTTCTGTGGCTTCTCCTCTTCCCTTCTGTCCTGTGAGATTGCTGACTGGGTCTTCCCTCTCAAACACTTGTTTTTCATTTTCTGTCTTCTCACCCAGTTTTAGAGCCTCCCATCCTCAGTTTACCTTATTCTTTTCAATGATCTTTCTCTCTCCTCACTATGAATGATCTCATTATCTGAGGGTTCAGTTGCCATCTTTATTTCCATGACTTCATAGTTCATCTGCAATCCTTCTTAACTTCAAACAGATGTTTGCAAATTGTCCATCTCTTGTCCTGTGTCATCCTCAGACTCATTGTGTCTAGACTCTGAGTTAGTCTTAACTAACAGAATCCAATGGTGTGGTTATTCCCCATATTGCTTAATTCTTACTTTTGTAGCTAGTACCACTATTTACATGTTTGCTAAAGCTGGAAACAGATTCCTTATTCATCTCCCACATCATCTAACTAGTAAATAAATAGTTATAATTTTCATTTCCATGATTCTTTTTTTTTTTTTTTTTTTTTTTTTTTTGGTTTTTCGAGACAGGGTTTCTCTGTGTAGCTTTGCGCCTCTCCTGGAGCTCACTTGGTAGCCCAGGCTGGCCTCGAACTCACAGAGATCCACCTGGCTCTGCCTCCTGAGTGCTGGGATTAAAGGCGTGCACCACCAACGCCGGCTCCATGATATATTTAAATGTTTTCTTTTGGTGGGGGAGCAGGGAAAGGTAGCTTTCTGGTCCCTAGGACTCCGATGGCTGGGGCCTAGGGGCTAGACACCTGGTCTGCCGGTCCGGAGATGGGGGCTTACCTGTTCTTAGTTGGTGTAGGGTAGGCTTATGATTCTGGTAATCTGGTTCAGTGGCTGGGTGGCACCTTTTTTGTGTTCTCAGGTCCCGTTTTGCTCATTCGTCAACTCCTCAGCTGATCTTGTTTCCTCAGACTGAAGGCTGCAGGGTTCTGAAACCTCTCCCGAATGGATCTCAGCTGAACAGGTTGTTCAGTAGGGCAGTCTCACCAACACCTCCAAGTTGTTGGGTTTCATAGGATCAGCAGCTGGGCCCTGGGTTGGCCTCAGGCAGAATGTCCGGGTCCATTCTGTCGCATCCCCCAGAGAGGGCTCCTTCCCCGAGTGCTGGGATTAAAGGCGTCTCTGAATTTTTTTTTTTTTTTTTTTTTTAAAGAGGGTCTCACTTTTTCTTACATGTTTTCTTATAGGTATGTACTAGCTTGGTCCAGACCTTTTCTGCCTTTTTTTGTGATTTATTATAGTAACTTTTAAAATATTGGGGCTAGACAGATGGCTCAGGAGTTAAGAACCAAATATACTACTCTTACAGAGGACCCAGGTTCAGTTCTGAGCACCCCCATGGCGTCTCACAATTGTCTGTAACTCCAGAACCAGAGAATCCCACACCCTTACACACACATATGTGCTGGCAAAACACTAACGCACATTAAATAAATAAATAAATAAATAAATAATTTCAAAAACCCAGCAACTTATTTTTATTCCTTATGTGATTTATATAGTCTTCTTGTGGTCACTGGTGCTCAAACTGATGTACTATTTTAAAATAGAATTTGAAGTCTACTTTGTTTTGATCCCGAGATATTTCAGTTGTCTCATGTAAAAATGGGCAAGACCTTGGTTGGGTGAAAAGAGCAATGTCTTTATGCTGTTGGAGATCATTGCTAGATTTTGAAGTCTTTATTTACTATTTGGTATAGAGGTAGATACCCCAGTAGTTTACTCTTCAGTATAAAAGAAAGAATATCAGATCTTCAGTGTCTTCTTTTCATGGGTGATGAGTTTGTGTGTGCATGTCTGTGATGTTAAAATACATAACATTCTAGGTGTGGTAGCACATGTCTCTAATCCTAGCACTTGGGAGGTGGAGGCAAGAGGATTAGAAGTTAAGGGTACCTGGGTTACATTGGAACCTGTTTCAAAGGAACAAAACAAAAATACTTAAGATAAATTTGCACTTGTAGCAGATTTTAGATGTGCATTCCAATATTACATATGTGGACATTGATAAGCGATAGATCTTTTCAGCTTGACTGTTTTGCATAACTGAGACTCTACCTACTGGATGTCCCTATTTTCTTCTTTTAGCCCCTGAACCCACTTTCCTGCTTTCTGTCTTTATAACTCAGTTACTTTGGGAACATGTGACATTTGTCATTTAGTGATTGGCTTCTTACACTTGACATAATGTCCTCAAGGTTTATATATGTGAAATAATTATGCTAAGGGGATAGAAGGAAGCTGGGTATGGTGGTACATGCCTGTAATTCTCCCATCAGGAGACAGACAGGGTGGTCACTGCCAAGTTTGAGGACAACTTTACATAGTTGGTGACCAGCCAGGGCCATAGTAAGACCCTGTTTCATAAAACCACATAAATAAAATTTCTGTAAATTTATGCTTCTAGTAGTATGGCAGGTCATAAAATCATGGTTCATTGCTGCTACAAGACAAGAATATTCTCAGTAAATATGCATTTGGATGAGTTGATGGGTGGAGAGAAAAGAACAAAAACTTAGAGGCTTTTTGTCTTCAAGTTAGAGGCTTTTTTTTCTTCCTGCCTCTTTTCTCCAGTGAAATGACATGGTTGCTTTCTTTTTTTTTTTTTAAATTTTCCTTTGCACATAGTCTCACTGTGTAGTCTTGGCTGTCCTGAAACATGTTCTATAGAGCAGGCTGTCCTGGAACACATAGAGATCCGCCTTCTCTGCCTCTGAGTGCTGGGATCAAAGGTGTGCGTTACCACACCCGGCAGCATAGTTATTTCCTATGAAGAAGTATGTATTAGTGCAGAGGTTTGTATACAGTTAATAAATTAGTTTTAGTTTAAATATTCACATTAAGCAAATATGAATAGAATTATAAGGGACAAATTGACACTTCTATGTTCATGGGCTTTTTTAAAAAGTATTTTTATTGTATGTTGATGGAGGTTTTGTCTGCATGAAGGTCTGTACCTGAGGAAGCTAGAAGGTGTTGGATACCCTGGGACTGGAGTTACAGCTGGTTGTGAGCTGCTATTGTGGGTTCTGGGAATTAAAACTAGTCTTCTGGAAGAGCAGCAAGTATTAACTGCTGAGGCATCTTGCTCTCCAGCTCTATGGATGTTTTTTGAGACAAGTCTCATACTGTATCTCAGACTGACCTCAGTTGTGGCAATTCTCCTGCCTCAGCTTCCCAAATACTGGAGTTACAGGTCTAGCCTTATTTTTGGCTTTTTGAGAAAGGGTCTCACTCTTTTTTTTTTTTTTTTCCGAGACAGGCTTTCTCTGTGTAGTTTTGGTGCCTGTCCTGGATCTCGCTCTGTAGATCAGGCTGTCCTCGAACTCATAGAGATCCGCCTGCCTCTGCCTCCTGAGTGCTGGAATTAAAGACATGCGCCACTACTGCCCGACCAGGGTCTCACTCTTTAACTCAATTTGGCCTTGATGCTCCTCCTCTGTCTACAAAGTGCTAAGACCCCGTGTACTCATGAATGTAATAAGACACAGTGTTTACAAAGAAATTGATTTATCTCTTTGCCTGTCACAGAATCTCATAGAGGCAGAGATTTGAGTTTATTCAAGATTGGCTTCATCCCTAATCCTCTGTAGCCTATGAAAGTATTGCTGCTGGAAGTATAATGAATATTAATTCTACTTTGCAAGAGGTGCTGAAGAATGGCTTCATCCTAGCAAATGGAATTCATACAGTAGCAGCATGCTTATCTTTGTGTGTGCTTTTGTCCACCTGTGATGAATGTCAAATGTGCTGAGCACCAAATCAACCTCATTAAGGCTGAAGATAAGAAGCTAGGAAAATGAGTAAGCTAGGGAAATAACTAACAGGGTCAACTTTGTAAAGTGCTTAGTTGCACTTTTAATCATGGGTAAAGACAATGCCAAAGAATCTCAGACTAGTGATGTCATTGTTGAGTACTTCAAATGCAAGAAATGAACAAAAGTGGACAAAAGGTATGAAGTACAGAAGGCAGATAAACATGTGAACATATGAAAAACATCATTAGCTATCAGAAACACTAGTTAAGACCATGGTGGTGCAATATCATTACATACCTACTAGAACAATTAGAGGAGATACTCAGGATTGTAGAGAAGCTTGATGTCCTAAGTGGCTGATGGGAATGGCATGGCTACTCTGCCTGCCTTCCCTCCAAGTCAGGGTTTCTCTGTGTAGACCTGGCTATCCTGGAACTCTTCTTTGTAGACTGAGCTGGCCTCGAACTCAGAGGTCTGCCTGCCTCTTGTCTCCCAACTGCTGGGATTAAAGACACCAGGAGTGTCTTTCCAAAGACCTGAATGTACACTTCTATGACCTAGCAATTAGATTTCTCAACATTTATCTCAGAGAAATGAAAACCCCATCAATGCACAGATATGTAAATGAATGTTCATGACAGCTTTATTTGTAATGAGCTCAAATTGGGAACAACCCAAATGTCTTTCAGTAATGGGTGACTAGTAAATTCATATTCTTGGATACTGCTCAACAATAAAAAAGAACAAACTATTGATACATACAACTTGGGTAGATCTCAAAGGATTTAGATTGAGAGTTAAAAAAAAATCCAGTGTCAGAAGGTTACATAACAATATGTTTTTGTTGTTGTTGTTGTTTAGTTTTTCAAGACAGGGTATCTCTGTATAGCCCTGGAACTACTTTGTAGACCAGGCTGGCTTCAAACTCACAGAGATCCACCTGCCTCTGCCTCCTGAGTGCTGGGATTAACGGCATGGACCACCACCACCTGGCGACAATATATTTCTCTATAAAACTTTGTTTTGAAATGTATTGTCTGTGTGTATATGTGAGAATGTACATGTTATGGTACAAGAGTAGAAGTCAGGGACAGCTTTTGGGATTTGGTGCTCATCTTTCACCATGGATTTCAGGCATTAAAGTTTGGTTGTCAGGCTTGCGTGGTGAGCATTTTAAATAGGGACCATTTTACCAGCCCCCTGGAACTTTTTTTTTTTTTTTTTTTTTTTTTTTTTTTTTGAAGTGAGGCCTTACTGTATAGTCAGTCCTAGGTGTTCTAGAACTTGCTATGTGGACCACCAGCCTGGCCTTAGACTCATAGAAATTGACCTGTCTCTGCCTCCTAAGTGCTAGGACTAAAGATGTGTGCCACACCACACAGCCTATAACGTTCTTGAAATAATAACATTTTAGTAGTAGATACTATACTAAGTGATGTTTTTAGTGATGGAATTAGAGATGGGGTGAAGGAAATGTGGCTCAGTGAAAGAGCACACTGTACATTTGTGGTGAAGTAATAGTTCTATACTACATATATAACAACATACATATAAAATTATGAAGAATTATATACTCATAAATGAATGTGTGTAAAGCTGGGAGAATTACAGCTAGATGTGAACTGGACCAGTATCTTTCTATGCTTTTGAATTTAGTATCCTCTAACACTTGGTCCTAGGCATCATAATCCTGGAGAGGTGGGAGTCAGTAGTGAACCTGATGGTCCCTGGCTACCAAGAGCATAACTTTAAAAAGAAAATTATTAATGACTGGGGACCTGAGTGTTCCCTCCTTGCTGACTAAGTGACCCAGAATCTTGTCCTAAGGTAGTATTTTAAGCAGGCCCCCGTAGAAGCCTCAGCTGAGGAGTTCTGCTGTAGAACTTGTGCTGAAGGGTGGAGCCAGCAAAGGACACATGGAGAGAGCTCTGTAGTGGGAAGAATGGCTTGCCTTCCAGAACTACCTGTATTCAGAATTTGGGGGGGAGGGGGGGAATCCACTAAAATAAAGAAATGAAGTCGAATTTTCAAATTCCTAAAAAAGTTGAATCTATAATAGGAATGTCAGAGATTTTATAGTTGGCCATCAGTATATTAAGGATGATTCATCGGTGAAAGTAAAGACTGATCAAATCCAGCCACTCCATCTTTTCCTTCTCATGTTGTTTTCTTTTTCAGTAGTCTACCTAACATAGGGTGCATTGGAAGTATGTGGTTCTAAAAGAGGAACCTAGTACCGAACTGAAAGTTGGACATGACCTTTTGTTTAATACAAGCACGTAGACTGTTAGAGTGGTGGGTTTAAGACAGTCTCACATTGGTCAGGAGTTGCTGAGGCTGGGATGACTTTAAACTTGTGATATTCCTGCCGGGATGACAGTCCTGTGTGCCACCATCCCCGGGTTAGGAGGTGATAGGGAATTGAACCCAAGTCCTCTGGGGTTCTAGGCCAGCACTCTACCCACTGGGCTTACATCTACGTTAGGACTCTAGGTCAGAATAGTGGAGCTGCCTTATCCATAGACCCCAGTGAGTCATATTGCCCCTTAATCAATACATAGAATTAGAGGGTCAATGGTTGAACATGATCATAAGGAAACTCTTATCTGTCTAGGCCTTCCCTATTCCTCTCACACAGTCTGATCAGCATAAAGATGATTGGAATTTCTTAAAGGCCAGTGGTCTGTAGCAGTGAACTATTCTATATGAGTGAAATCCTTTAATTCAAATCCCTCTAGTCTAAAAAGAAAGACATTACTGCCCAATGTCAGCAAAATGGGCATGATAGTGTATCTACTTTATCAAGTTGTGAGGATTGAGATGATCACAGTTCAGTAAGGTGTTCCATACAGTGTCTGGCATATCATAATCATTTAACAGTGCTTTTTGGTAATTCTAATTTATTTTTGGTCAATGAGAAGCTATTTATAGCGAGTTTGTTTGTTTGTTTTGCAGAATAAACCATTGAAATGTTCAGACTTTCATGTGAGCTAAGATTTATATTTCTTCTCCATGAAAATAATAGTGGTTATGGAACTTGGATTTGGCTCTGTCTTTGCATAGGATTCCTTGTTCAGTTTATGAAAAAAATTTATTCTCTGTCAGCTTTTGGAGTTGAACAGTGTTGGCATAGCTATAAGATATGTTGAGTTCTTGTCAGAGAACTACCACAAGTAGATAGAGAATAGGAAAATAAAAGGAGAAAAAGTTAACTGATAATATTGTATTTATAGAATTGTCCTGTCTTTGTTCAACTTGTGAGTTTGTAATTGGTTTCTGCCATGAAGAACATGAACCCTCCCCTCTGTTGTTTGACATGTGAAACTCTACAGCAGTAGAGGCCTTTAAGATGGTGATAAATTGGGTGAAATCTACAGGGTTCTTTTCTCTTTTAATTTATAGTGAATGTTGAAAGAGGAAGCTTCTCCATATGTCAGCCACAGACAGAGCAAGTCATTTCTTGAGAGCTGAAACCATTTCTCAGAAAACCCTGAGGGTAGAAGGCAGAGAGACTTCATCAGAAGTGGATGGGCTTAATTTTTATCCAATTTTTAAGTTACAGTACTGTTAGATACTGAATTTCTTCATTCACTCGGTGATAAGAATTGAGAGCAGGTAATATCCTACAGAATAATCAGTTATGTTCCTTACAGAGCTGTTGCTGGTGCTGTTAGGGATGGATAAGTAAGGTTGCCTGCCCATGGAAGTCAGTGTGATTCCTTCTTTCCTTCCCCTTACTGCATCCTTTGAAAGATCTCTCTCTCTCTCTCTCTCTCTCTCTCTCTCTCTCTCTCTCTCTCTCTCTCTCTCTTTCTGTCTCTGTCTCTCTCTCTCTCTACACACACACACACACACACACACACACACATACACAGAGACAGATAGATGACCATAGCCATAGAATACTGATCAAATATTGTGGACTTTGGGGTTCAAGTTGTAGAACTCTTGCTATTTTGATGATCTCACTTCAGAGAGTCCTGAGCAAAAAAAAAAAAAAAAAAAAGTGACTTTCTACTTTTTTTTTGACTCAAAAGTCAAAAGATTCCTTTGTTGGAAATAAACAATTTAGGGGTTCCAAAGAGGTGATTCAGCAGTGAAGGGCTCATGTACCCTTTTAAAAGACTCAAGCTCCCAGCATCTACGTGCAGCTGCCATTTACTCCATCCAGTTCCAGGTGATCTAAAGCCCTCTTTTGACCTTTAAGAGCATCCACATACACATGGCGCACCCCTCCCATATGTGTATATGTAAATTAAAAAAAATAAATCGTTTTTAAAAAAATTAAAATGAACAGTTCACAGATTTGGGAGCAACTAACACTAGTCAACCAGGGAAAGGAAACAGTTAACTTCTGGTTGTCAGGGAACCTTTATGATTATGCAAACTGAGCATATGTTAAGTGATTCCTAGTAAGTGACAAGGTGGGTCCTTCACCTTTGCTGACTGAGTACTGGAAATTGTAAAGTAACAGGCTCTCAGGGTTTTGATGGGGGTTCACTTCCTGAAATATATGTATGTGTGTGTGTGTGTGTGTGTATGTGTGTGTATGTGTATGTGGTCTTTTTAGATATTTCAAGGTGATTTATTTTAGTTAACACACACACACACACACAAAATGGGTTTTCCTTAGAATCTCTTTTGAATCAAAAAGTTTATGTGTTTCTTTTTTAATTTTTTTCTTTTTCTTTTTGGTTTCTTGAGACAGGGTTTCTCTGTGTAACAGCCTTCGCTGTCCTGGAACTTGCTTTGTATCCCAGGCTGGCCTCGAATTCACTGAGATCTGCCTGCCTCTGCCTCCCAAGTGCTGGGATTAATGGTGTGCACCACTATGCTCTGCTCTCCATTAGTCTTTGTAGTAAAACTAAATAATGATATAGCTATGCATTTGAGAGTTTGTTTTCCTGAGAAGAAAATACATATTCAGTTACTAGCTGTGCTTAATTCTAAAGAGCTGTCCTGTTTTCCTAAGGATTACTATTTTCTATTGTTATCTGCTAACCAAGTTTTAAAACTTGTCTTTTAAACCTGAGAGAATGCAGTGTCCCTTTGCTTTCACTGACTGGATAAGTCATTGTCAGACAACGAAGCAAAGCTCTGTGTGTGCACTGGACCTTGGGTGGCTTTCAGATAGTGTCCAGTGCCCTGCTGTGCTCCTAGTTAGTGAGTGTGGTTACTGTATTGATAGTTTGGGATTAAAGACTGAAGAAAAATAGCCGAATTCCAGGAGCAGAGAGCACTGTTTAAGCTGCTGAGCTTTTCTTCTCGTCTTAGCTTCTAAGCTCTGGCGTGGTCTTGGGAAAGTGTTATGCAGGTACACTGAATTCCTAGCACCCTGTGGGGGGGCCTAACCTTCTGAGTTGCATGTTGGCCAAAAGACTGTGACTGTGTGTGTGTGTGTGTGGGGGGCTTTTGGTTTGTAGTCTTCCTGTGATTGCAATATAAGGAATTGCATTCCTTTGGGAGACACTGTAGTGGAGTCTAGATTTTGGTGGTTGTGTTGCTTTCTCTAAAAGCTTTCATTCTTCCATTGGTATGTTAGCTACGACACAAATGGTCTTTATTTTGTTGAGTAGGAAGCTGTCCACCATCTTGTACAGTGTGACAATTAAAGGATGATGGAACTGTTAATAAAAAACTTTTTAAAAAAGTGCTTGCCGGGTGGTGATGGCACATGCCTTTAATCCCAGCACTTGGGAGGCAGAGGCAGACGAATCTCTGTGAGTTCGAGGCTAGCCTGGTCTACAGAATGAGTTCCAGGACAGCCAGAACTGTTTCACAGAGAAACTCTGTCTCGGGGAAAAAAAAAAAGTGCTTGCTGACATCCTTTTTCCCAGAAGACTAGAACATGTGATTTACTACAGCAAGATCATAGTTTTCTTTTGGCAAATGACATGTAATATTATGGAGGTCTTCTGTTCAGTCCAACAGAAACATCTGAGATACATTGGTGTGGAAACTAAAGCCATTTAACATTTTTATTCACATGAAGAAATGGGTTAGACAGTTTGGGGTTTGGTTTTGTTGTAGTTGTTTCGATTTTGGTTTTAAAGTGGTAGCCCAAAAGCCTGGTATAGTAGCACACACCTTTAATCCCAGCACTCGGGTGGCAGACACAGGCAGACTGAGTTCAAGGCCAGCCTGGTCTACAAAGAGAGGTCCAGGACAGCCAGGACTACACAGAGAAACCTTGTTTAGAAGAACCAAAGGAAAGGGGAAAAAAAAAAAAGGGCTGTGTGTGGGTGAGTGGGGGTGTAGCCCAAGCTTTGAGAGATAGAGTTAGGAGGATCAGGATTTAAAGGTCATTCTCTGCTACAGATCCAGTTGAGGGCCAGCCTTGGCTCCATGAGACCCTAGCTCAAAAAACAAAGAGAAAGTGGAAAAGAAGTGGAAAGAGTGAATATTTAAGATAGATTTCTTTGAGGGGATAGTTTATCACAGAATATATTCTCTGAAGTTAAGCATCATACATTCAGTTTGTAACTTAGCTTTATGCTTGTGGCTGTCTTATGTTTAGGATTCTAAATTAAAGTTAATCTTGGATGAGTTCTTACATGCTTCTTATTTTTTTTCCTCATCTAAATGGCACAAGGTCAGGTGTTGCATTTTAGATACTAAAATTAGTATAAATTCCAAATCTGCAGTTTTTATTTTTAAAATGTAGAAATGTGTCTAACCTGTTAACATAGTCTTAAGTAATGAAGTGTTTCCAGTACTCTTGTAAAGAATATAGTTGGGATAATCCAATTATTTTAGCTTCTCGGTCTTAAGCATTATTTAAATACAGTTGTATGCATGCTGCCAAGAAGTGAAGAACTATTCTCATCGGTTTGAGCCCAGTTATGTTTTTGCACATAGATACTCAGTTCCTAGGCACTGAGATTTGAGGATGACTTTTCACTTCCAGTAAGGTAAGTGCCTTATTCATTTTACTGCACATGCTGGCCAGTTTTTCATGTTACTGTAGATGATAGACTACAAACAGAAGCATTTCCTTCCCAACACCCAGTCATAAGATTGTGTTTTAACTTCCTTATTTTAAAAAAAAAAAAAAGGTAATTTAGGATTTGTCTCAACTCTCCTTTGCTGTTAATTTATATTTTCTCTATTTTTCCTATCATCTATAACTACCTTAGAATATTGATCTCAAGTAAAAAGGAATGGAAAAGTTGAAATGACAGTTACGATTTATCATTCTCTACTTTCAGATGATCACAGTCGTGTTAAACTGCAAAGTACTGAAAATGATTATATTAATGCCAGCTTAGTTGACATAGAAGAGGCACAAAGAAGTTACATCTTAACACAGGCAAGTAGTGTGGTGCTGGGTAGATACCTGTAGAGTGGAGCTTGGCTGCTGTGCTTTAAACACAGCTAAATGTATATCTTGACATTTGCAAACAACATGCTATTTTAGTTTTCTGATTCTGAAATCAGTTGCAAACGTCATAGTTTTGAGACATTGAATATGTTGGTAAAAAGTAAGATTGTTTCTAATGTTACTATGTTCAATGGAGGAAATTCTTCTGAAATGGCTTGGTGCAGTTCTCTTCAGGTAAATTAACTTCTTGTACTGTATCTAACAGAGCTTTTGTTACTTGGCTTCGAGTTCTCTTCCCCTAATTTGTGATGAAGAACCAGGAAGGCCCTTGAAAGCACTTTTCTGTCTATCTCTGCCCTATGAATATATTTTCAGAGAGTGCAGCTATATGCTGAGAATAGGGTCTAAATGTGCAGAGCCTGTTAGAGTTTAGTCTTCCCGGCTGGGCTGCCTTTGCCATTTGCCCCAGTACTCCAGCACCCCAGCCTCCACAAATGCAAGCATTGCTCTTCCATTCTGAGACCATAGCTTTCTCTTTATCAAATAAGAGGTTAAATAGCAACATTTCTCTCAGTCAAAATGTTCAGAAGTATAAGCTATAATGTTTGAGAGTTTTAAATTTTATTATTTATGTGTCTCTGTGTATATGTATATGTACATGTGTACCACGGTGCCCACAGAGTTCAAAAGAGGGTGTCCCCTAGAGTTGGAGTTACAGGCTGTTCTGAGCCATACAATATGGGTGCAGGGAACCAAACTCTGGATCTCTGGAAGAGAAGCAAGTGCCCCTGACTGTATCTGTGAGAGGACCAGGCAAATAGCGTGACAGCCTGCCCTAATAACTCAGCTAAGAACTAGGCCTCTGTCCCTGCTTCTTGGAACTGAACAGGCAGTTTCTGAGGAAGTCACGAACAAAGAACAATTAATCTCCAACACCCCCGACAGCAAGGACGAGGAGGCCTGGTAAATGCAAGTACCAGGCCTGAGCTAGCCCCCACAGTCAGCATGTACTAGGTCAGCCAG
Source organism: Peromyscus attwateri (assembly GCA_902168425.1). Lineage (NCBI taxonomy): Eukaryota > Metazoa > Chordata > Mammalia > Rodentia > Cricetidae > Peromyscus > Peromyscus attwateri. Next base: position 19,967 of record CABHPP010119198.1, on the reverse strand, counting down.
CCTCCGCAGTCAGTGGCTCAAGGTGATAACCAAATGAGGACAGAGCCTGGAACTTGTCTAGTCCTGCCCAAAAATGGAAATGCCGTAGCCTTAATCAGCCCTTGCTAGCTCTAGCCAATTAGAACATACTAATATGATTGCCACGTGCTTAAGCCAATCATATCTGAGATGACCTAACTGCCCTAGGAGCTCCTCTTAGCTGTGCTTAAAAGGAGCCCATATGTCCCTGTCCCTCTTGGGGTCGTGGCCATTTTGCCTTTGTGTAGGATGGTTGGCCCAGCATGCTGGAATCTTTCTCGAGATAATAAATGCTCTTGTTGATGGCATACGTTGATGGTGATCTTTTGTGGGACTTCTCCAAGACCCTAACATCTGTAGCACCATGTTTGAAGTTTTTAAAAAGTTTAACAGATTAATGTAACCTGCTATTTGAAAGACAGAAAAGTATGAATTGTTTTAAGTTCAACTTAATATACCTGTGAGCCATTAAAATTTTCTCTGTCAGAGAAACATTATTTTAAAGTAGATCCTGTAACTAAAAAGGAAAGAGAAGCAATCTGTTGTAAAAGGAGCTAAGGATATCAATTCACAATTCACAAAACCTAATAAAGACAGACAGTGTACATTTGAGAAGATGCTGTGTTTATACAGCTATTAAGGAACATAGATTTAAAGTGGCCCAGGCACTGAGCCTCCACCAAGTACTCAGCAGCCTTCCCTTCAGGCCTCTTCTCTTTCGTACCCTCAGATCTTGTCCTGTCCCCTGCTCCTAACCTTCCTTCTCCTACAGTTACTTTCTGAAGGTGTTTACACCTAGGAGGAGGAGTATGCATGATTCCATCCAGAACTTTTACTCTCTTGACCCCTTTGCTGATCTACTAAGAACAATGAGCTGCTTCCTGCTGGCACCCATTTGAGATGCAACAGAGAATTAGCAAGAAGATCCTGACTGTCACTCCAGGGATTGATAGTGTTTGTGGCCCCAAGTGCTTCATATCAAAGGCTGGCACCACCATCTCCGAGCAACCTCATAGCTTTTATAATTTGAATCACTTGTGGTCCTCTTTAACTTGGACCTAGTATGATTTTCTTCATGCAGTGACTTGATAATAAACAACTGAATAAAGTACAAAATACTCAGTGGTCACTCATGGGATTGAAAAACTGACCTGAGAGACCCAACAGAAATGAGAATGTGTTTGTTCCAACTTTAATTTCATGAGAGGACTGATGTGGGCTGAATGAATTAATCATCTCCATACCATTGAGGAGCAGTCATTTAGGGATTGGGAGTGTCAATTTTAATTTGCTGTTTTGTTTCTGTAGTAACTGAAGTTTTATGTTCAGTTATTATAATTTATGATTTTCTTAAGTTAATATTTAGAGCTAAAATGTACTTTCTACTGAAAATGAACATAAAAACATGGAAAAGCATGATGTGTCATACTCTTGTTGCTGTGACAAATCTTGAAGGGAAATTTAAAAGGAAAAAAGATTTATTTTGGCTTCTAATTTCATAGATTTAAGTTCGAGGTCAGCTTTAAGGCTAAGTTGAGGCAGAATATTGTAGCAGGCAGGACACAGGGAGAACTAGGTATGCGACAAGGGCATTCCCCCAGTGCTGTGCTTATTCCTGCTAGGCACCACCTCCTAGTGCTGCCATACTAACCAACGAAGGAATTAACCTTTGATTAGGCCCAAGCCCTTCCAAAAGTCCATCAAGAGACATCAGGCTTATAACACATGAACCCAAGGCAGAACATTTCATACCTAAACCAGAACAGATGGTTGGTCACCCCTTTATACCTATTCTTCTCTGCTGCCATTTTACTCCCTAAAGACAGGTCTTTCTTTTTTTTTTTTTTTTTTTTTTAAAGATTTATTTATTTATTATGTATACAGAAGAGGGCGCCAGATCTCATTTACAGATGGTTGTGAGCCACCATGTGGTTGCTGGGAATTGAACTCGGGACCTCTGGAAGAGCAGTCGGTGCTCTTAACCTCTGAGCCATCTCTCCAGCCCCCCAGGTCTTTCTTAAGATTCTCTTTTAGCTATCCTCATGTTTACATTTCAGTTTTGGGGACCATGGTTTGTTAGTATGTTTGATTTTGGCAGGGTAGGGCCTAAGGACCCATACACATGAGGAGAGTACTGCTACATCTAAACAACATTCCTTGCCTAGAGAACTACTCTCGCAGTATGCCTGCACACCAGAAGGGGGCACCAGATCTCATTGTAGATGGTTGTGAGCCACTATGTGGTTGCTGGGAATTGAACTCAGGACCTCTGAAAGAGCAGCCAGTGCTCTTAACCTCTGAGCCATTTCTGTATCCCCTCAGCCTGCTTTCTTATAGAACCCAGGACCATCAACCCAGGGATGGTCCCACCCACAGTGAACTGGGCCCTCACCCATCAATTACTAATTAAGAAAATGCCTTCAGGCCTGCCTACAGCCTGATCTTATGGAAGCATTTTTTTTTAATTGAGGTTCTCTTCTCTCATATGACTTTAACTTATATGAAGTTCACATAAAACTATCCAGCACACTCAGTGTAGTAGCTAACAACTCAACAATTTACTGTGGCGTTTTTTCATTGCCACTTTTATTCAGATTAGTAATAATGGGATTAGTTATCTTTTGTAAAGTTTTTAAAATCTCATTATGGTAAAAGTTCATAACAATTTCATGATTTTTAAATCATTTGTCCCGTGTTGAACTGTTTTCTTGTGTCCTAACAGACAGGACTCAACATATTGGGAGTGGGGGAATTTAGCTGCTTGTTTCTGTACTTTTTTTTCTTCTGATTTCTTTCTGTATTTTTTCATTGCTCTGTGGCTGTTTTAACCTAGATCTTGAATTCTTTACTTTCTGTGTCTGGTTGGTTGGTTAGTTGAATGAGCCCCCTTCCTATTTCTTCACCCCAGTAAAGCTGTCCTCATCGTGTTCTTCCTAGTTTGCTACCCTGCCCTTTTCAGCGTTGCTCAGTTCCACGTGTATCAGTGCAGCTATGTGAGAGGTTTGTCACCAGATCCACGTGCTCTTCAGGCGGGGTCCACTCCAGTGTCCCCTACTTCTACCATGTGCGCTTATGGGCCTTGCTTAGGTTTAGAACATGCAGAGTGACCTTAACTGTTCCTGTCCTGTATCACCTTTCAGGCAGACTCATGCTGTGTAGCTGTACCTTCTCAGGCTTTCTTAGAACATAAGAGCTGGTGATTTGGGTATTTGAAGTTAGCGATGGAAGTAACTTCTCACCTGCCTGTTTGCACTTTGTAGGGGCTGAGACTATATTTCAGTCGTGGCTATGCATAGCATGTAACTTGAACAAAGAGAGAAAACCTACATTTAATGTTTGTTACTTACAGTATTTTGATTGTTCTTTGCTGCTTATTAGATTGTCTTTTGTCTGAGTCTTAGATTTTTTTTTTCTTTTTCTTTTTTTTTTGGTATATCGTGTCCATTTTACTGTTTAAAAATCTGGTAGCATTTTAGCCAGTTGGTGGTGGCACACACTTTTAATCCCAGCACTGGGAGGCAGAGGCAGGTGGATCTCTGTGAGTTCGAGGCCAGCCTGGTCTACAGAGAGATTTCCAGGACAGCCAGGGCTACACAGAGAAACCTTATCTCAAAAACCAGAAAAAAAGAAAAAAAAAATTGGGGGGAAGCATTACTAGTTTGTGGAAGAACTGATAGATAAATTCCTGTCTTTTTTTTTTTTTCTAATCTCAAGGCAAGCTTTATTTGTCAGAACGCAAACAGAATATCACACAACAACTGTGAAAAAACAAATCCTTGGGCTATATAAGCATATGTGGTGCTGCTCAGTCATATATATAATAGTTCCACTTTTTTTTTTCTTTTAGGAATCAACATACAGTTTTCTACAGTGGGTAAAACAATTTACATTCCTACCAATGACATCATGTTGTTGCTTCTATTCAGTTTCCTTGCTAGGTAACACAGGTACCCTGATAATCCATTGTGATTTTGATTTGCATTTCCCTGGCAACAATTGACACTGAACACTTATTCATAAACTTGGCCACCATTTCTGTCATTTTGACAAGGCAGCTACTTGGTTCTTTTGTGCATTAATTTATTTATTTTTTTTAATTCTATGACATAGCCTTTATTTAACTTGTTCTTCCATTACCTAATGTGTTCCCAGATAAACATACTATTACTCCTTTACACTCTCCAGTGTCTGCTCATATCTCACCTTCTCACAAAGGCCATCTGTAGCCTTTTCATACAGCCAGCAATGGTTATTTCACATTATATTCTACCTCTCTACCTACAGCATCTAAAACAGTACCTGGAAACATCTACTCAATAAACATACAAAGCAACAAAACATACTGTACTATTTTCCTGTGAGTAATTCTTCAGTCACCTTTACTTACATATACTATATACGTATATATGAAACTGGTTTATCATCGCACTA
>CABHPP010119198.1:0-15418 GCA_902168425.1 Peromyscus attwateri | reverse complement strand
AACATTTCTATGTAGCTCTGGAACAAAATCATCCTCTTCAGACTGTATTGAGGACTTCATCTTCCTTCTTTAGGTTGGATTTTTCCTTCTAGTGCTTTCTGTAAGGTTGGGTTTGTGGATAGGTATTGATTAAATCTGGTTTTATCATGGAATATTTTGTTTACTCGCCTATGGTGATTGAGAGTTTTGCTGGATATAATAGTCTAGGTTGGCATCCGTGGTCTCTTAGTGTCTGCATAACATTTGTCCAGGACCTTCTAGCTTGCATAGTCTCTATTGAGAAGTCTGGTGTTATTCTGATAGGTTTGCCTTTATATGTTACTTGATCTTTCTCCTTTGCAGCTCTTAATATTTTTTCTTTGATCTGTATGTTTAATGTTTTGATTATTATGTGGCGAGATGACTTTCTTTTTGGATCCAGCCTATTTGGTGTTCTGTAAGCTTCTTGTATCTTCATAGGTATTTCTTTCTTTAGGTTAGGAAAGTTTTCTTCTATGATTTTGTTGAATATATTTTCTGTGCCTTTGAGTTGGTATTCTTCTCCTTCTTCTATCCCTATTATTCTTAGGTTTGGTCTTTTCATGGTGTCCCAGATTTTTTGGATGTTTTGTGTTACGACTTTTTTGTCTTTAGTGTTTTCTTTGACTGACGAATCTATTTTCTCTATTGTGTCTTCAGTGTCAGAAATTCTCTGTTCCATCTCTTGTATTCGGTTGGTTATACTTGTTTCTGTAGTTCCTGTTCGTTTAGTCAGGATTTCTATTTCCAGCATTCCCTCAGCTTGTGTTTTCTTTGTTGTCTCAATTTCTTTTTTCAGAATTCCTGTCTTTTTAGAATCCTTTGTTCTTCATACTATAACAGCTGTTTCGTGTTTATTATTTAGTCTTTAGAACCAGTAATAGAATTGAGGTATGTATGCACACACAAAGGACTTCACTACTGAGTTGCTTCATAATTATCCCACCCCCACCCCCAGAGCTGAGGACCGAACCCAGGGCCTTGCGCTTGCTAGGCAAGCGCTCTACCACTGAGCTAAATCCCCAACCCCCATAATTATTTTTAAAGAGTGCTTTCTTTATTTTATTATTTATTTGTGTGTTTGTGTATATTTTAATATATGCACTGTGCATATATAGGTTCCTAATGAGGCCAGAAGAGAGTATCAGATCCCCTGAAACTAGTTATAGGTAACTGTGAGCCACACTGTGGGATCCTTTGAAAAAGCAGCAAGTACTCTTAACTGCCAAGCCATCTTTCTAGTCTCACTTCATGGTTGTTGTATTTTGTTTTGTTTTTCTGAGACAGGATCTCACTATGTAGACCAGGCTGGCCCTGGACTCTTTTGGGGATTAAAGGTGTGGGTCACCATGCCCACCCAGCCCATGGTTTTTTTGTTTTTTTTTTTTTTTAAGATGAAAGGAAAAGGCATTCATTTTATTGAGGTTTTTCTCATTGCTTTATTTGGTGGGGAGGATGTTTGTTTTTTCACCTTTGGACTGTATGTTTTATATTGGAAGTAGATAAGTACATTGAATGAAGAGGATTGTATCCTTTAACACTAAGGTTGTAATTTTGCAAATATCTAGCATTTTTACAGGTTAACCTTAGAGTTTATTCTTGAGCAGTATGTATTGAATATTGGCTACCTATCAAGAAATAAATCTTCCCTAAAGATGATTTCAGTGTAGAACTATTCAAATTCTCAGTTACATGTGGGACTGCAGCTCTGGTCTTCCCTGCTCCTAACACTGAACAGTCTGCTCCAGTCTGCTACATTGCTCTGGAAGTTGGCTACATGTTTAGATGGAGGTCAGTTTGAAAGCTCAAAATGGTAGAGCATTTGCTCAATTTGCATGAGGCCCTGGGTTGCATCTCCAGCCCTACAAAAAGAAAGAAAGGAAGGAAGGAAGTCAGTCAGTCAGTCAGTCAGTCAGTCAGAGTCTGGGCATGCCTCTTCATCCTTGTCTCCCTCTCTCTCTTTTTTTTCTTCTCCCTATGCTATCATTAAGACAAATGTGAAAATAATTGGAGTGTATATTTGCTTTTTCCTCCTCCATAGCATTTTGTAATAAGGACTACTGTATACTTTTAACTCTGCCAGATGATACTAGGCACAACAAACTGATTTGCAGGTGCTTTCATGATTCCTTTTTTTCCCCTGCAAATTCTTTTGTGTTGATTTGGGCTGGTTGGTTGGTCAGTAATGACATAAACTTCCCCATTTTCCACAGATCTCCCCATGACCTGTGTGAGATATCACCTGTCTGTTGCAGAAACTGAAAGAGACAAATTTCCTTTTCTGAATCCTTTGTAGCTAGAATGTGAGCCCCCAGACGTTCTCATTCTTGATTCTTATTCTGGCTTGCCTGTGTGTTATGCTGTAGGCACCTTTGATCATGCCAGCAAAGCCATAATATGATAGATCAGAAGCAGTGAACTAAGTTGGTTTTGTTTACATGTATTTTATAATTGTTATTTGAATCTAGTTATCCAACTCTTAGTTCTGAACCAGGTAACCCATACAGTTCTCCCACTCCCTAACCCCCACCCTCCATCCCCCTACCCCCCAGCTGAGGACCGAACCCAGGGCCTTGCGCTTGCTAGACAAGCACTCTACCACTGAGCTAAATCCCCAACCCCGCCATACAGTTCTTTTTCTGCCTAAGTAAATAAAACATCTTTACATAGAGAGAAGTTTTACTGAATGCAGACTATATTTTGAATTTAAGTGCATTTAAAGTCATGATTTTCTTAGCAGGACTTAATCCACTGGCTGTGATAGTGCATTCCAGCGGCATCCTTGAAGCTTTGTCCTTTTCCTGCTCCTTTGCCTGATGTGCTCTTGTTCTGTTATTACAGGGTCCACTTCCTAATACGTGTTGCCACTTCTGGCTCATGGTGTGGCAGCAAAAGACCAAAGCAGTTGTCATGTTAAACCGAACTGTAGAGAAAGAATCGGTGAGTAATAGTTAATACTAATGGTTTAGTGTGCTGTGTGTGATCATCAGTTTATAAATGTTTCATTTCGGGAGAGGATACTCAATTAACTTTGGACCTTTGGTGGCTAAATGGTAGTGGCCAGGATATTTCTGAACAGAGAAATAATGAATACTTTTCCTTCCTCTCATTTTCATTACAAATTTAAAAAATTCATTTTCTAGATTCATAGTGCTGTATGTTTTATTCTGTTCCATAAGGACATTTTCATGTAAGTGTAGGTGATGTGTTGAACACGTTCCCTGCCTTGCCTCCTCACTCGCCCTTTTCTCCCACCTCTCCTCCTTTTAGCTCTTTCTTTTGTGCTCTTCCTAGACAGTCCCACTTCCTCTCTCATGCCCATCTTCTAGATTCTGTATAGATAGGTAAATTAGAGAAAACACCCTCTCTGTTTTTCTGAGATTTTCATATTTCACTTGATACGTTTCTCTCTTGGTTGCATCCATATTTCTGCAGATGACATGACTATGCTCTTTTTGGTTAAAACTTTTCATTCTGTAACTATACTACATTTTCTTCATCCATCCTTCTGTAGACACCTGAGTTGGTTTCATAACTTAGCTTTCGTGCCTAGTGCCATGGTAAACTTGATAAAATGTAGGTCTGTCTGTGATATGTTGACTTCGGAGTGCTGTAGGTAGATACCCAGAAGTGTTATAGCTAAGTCATATTGTAGCTCTATTTTCAGTTTTTTGTGGAACCTCCACACTGATTTCTAGAGTGACTGGACTAGTTTACGTTCTCATCAGCAGTGTGTCCCAGCTCCTTCTGTCCACACCATTGCCAGCAGAGTTTTTTGGTTTTTGGTGGTGGTGGTGTTACTGTTGTTTTTCTTTATTTTGTGTAGCCCTGACTGTCTCCACAGAGATCACCTGTCTCTGCCTCCTGAGTGCTAGGATTTAAGGGGTGCACCACTCTAATAGTTACTTCTTTTCTTAACGACTGTTATCCTGCCTAGAGTGAGATGGGGATGTCATGCAGTTTTAGTTTTCATTCTTCTGATAGCTTTAAGGTTGACCATGTTTTCATGTATATAATGGCCATTTGTGTCTTGTCTCTCTCTTCATTTCATTAGCCCGTTTATTGATTGGGTTGTTTATGTTTTTGAGTTTTTTGTATATTCTAGGTATTAGTCTTCTGTCAGATAAAATGGGTAGCAAAATTTTGCTATTCTCTTGGCATTGTTCACATAACTATTTGCTTTTCTGTGCAGAGACCTTTTTTTTTTTTTTTTTTTAAAGAGTTATCTATTTATTCTGTATACAGCATGTATGACTGCAGGCCAGAAGAGGGCACCAGATCTCGTTACAGATGGTTGTGAGCCACCACGTGGTTGCTGGGAATTGAACTCAGGACCTCTGGAAGAACAGTCAGTGCTCTTAACCTCTGAGCCATCGCTCCAGCCCCCTTGCAGAGACTTCTTAATTTCAGAGGTTCCTTTTGTCATCTGTTGACATACTTTCCTAAGTGAATGGAGAGAGTCCTGTTCAGAAAGTCATTGCCTAGGTCTCTGATGTGTTTATGTGCGTCCACTAGGGGGAGCAGAGTTTATTCTTCATTGCTTTCTGCGTTATTTTTGAGACCAGGCCTCTCACCAAACTTAAGGGCCCCTGTTTTAACTGGACTGGTTGTGAGCCCTCAGGATCTGCTTTTATCTACCCATCCACTTGTCTCCCAGTAACCCCTACATCAGAAATCACCTGGGCGAAGCTATGTTGGCTTTTTCTGGGTTCCCTTTCTATTGAATTGATCTGTGTTTCTTTTTGTGACAGTGTCATGCCTTTTTGTTATTAGGGCTTTGTGGTATAACTTGAATTCATGTATGGTCTAGCATTATTGGGTTTTTTAAAACTCAGAATTAGATTCCCCCCCATCCAGGGTCTTTAGAACTTTCATAAGGGGATTGGTTTTTTGTTTGTTTGTTTGGGGGCTTGTTTTGTTTTTATTTATTTGTTTGTTTGTTTGTTTGTTTTGAGACAGGGTTTCTTTGTAGCTTTGAAGCCTGTCCTGGAACTCACTCTGTAGACCAGGCTAGCTTCGAACTTGGAGAGATCCTCCTGTCTCTGTCTCCCGAGTACTGGGATTGAAGGCACGTACCGCCACTGTCTGGCTTGTTTTTGTTTTTCAAGACAGGGTTTCTCTTTGTAGCCCTGTGTGTCCTAGAATTCAATCTTTAGACTTGGCCGGCCTCAAACTCACAGAGATCTGCCTGCCTCTGTCTTCCAAGATCTGCACACACTAGGATTAATGGTCTGCACCAACAACATCCGAATAAGGGTTTTAGGATTTTTTAAAATATATTTTTTCAGATAGCATTGGAATTTTGGCTGTGATTGCACTGAATCTGTAGATTGCTTTGGATAGTATAGCCTCTTTTACAGTGTCAACCAGCTAACATACTTTCCTTCCTTTCTTCCTTCTGTTTGTCAGTCAGTATTAGGGGTTGAGCCTCAGACTTCATGCCTGCTAAGCAATAATTTTTCTTACTAAGCCACAGTTCCTGCCCTCACAATATTTATTCTTTTAATCTGTGAGCAGGGAAAGTCTTTCCATCTTCAACTCTCTAAAGATTTTGTTTTGGGGCTGGAGAGATGGCTCAGAGGTTAAGAGCACCGACTGCTCTTCCAGAGGTCCTGAGTTCAATTCCCAGCAACCACATGGTGGCTCACAACCATCTGTAATGAGATCTGGCACCCTCTTCTGTATACATAATAAATAAATAAATCTTTAAAATAAATAAATAAATGTTTTGTTTTGTTTTCCTTTAATGTAGCTTTTATTGTAGAGAACTTTCTTTACCTAGGTTTATTACAAGGTGTTTTTTTTTTTTTTTAAGCTATTAGAGTGAGATCATTTCCCTGATTCTTTGTAAACATGTTTGTGTTGTTTTTAACAAAATCTCAATTGTTCAATTTTACCAATAAAGACTTGAGAGCCAGGTGCTGGGGTGAAAACCTGCTAGCTCAGAGAAGCAGAGAAAGCACCCAGCTGACCTTCCTCCTCAGACAACATCCCCGAAAAACTTCCTCTCTCTTCCACGTCTCAAACAAAAAATTCCAACCGAATGTCCCTCCCTTCTATTTCCTGTGAGTCTCTCTATCCATCCTGACTCCCTCTTACTGTCTATGGTTTTTTTCTTGTTCACTTCCTGTCACCTGGTTGCTTGCTCACCTCTTGACCTATGGTTAACTTTATTTAATCCTGTTTACAATAAGCAGAAAGCTCTTAGATTAAAGATATGTGCTAGGGCTGAGCCACACCACAACTAGAAACAGATTTTTTTTTTCAGTAAATGACGCAATCTTGGGGTTCACAGTGTGATCAAATATCCTGCAACATGTTTGTTATTGATATATAGAAAGACTACTGATTTTGTATATTAATTTTATATCCTGACACTTGCAAAAACTGGTCATCAAATCTAAGAATTTTCTGACGCAGTCTTTAGGATCTCTTTTATGTAGGATCATTTTATCAATATATAAGGATACATAGGCTTCTTCCTTTCCCATTTGTATCCTTTTCATTTCCTTCTCTTGTCTTAATGCTCTAGTTAAAACTTCAAGTACCATATTGAATAAGAGTAGAGAAAGATGAAAACCTCTGTCTTGTTCCTGATTGTAGCCAACATGTTTTGAATTTTTCTCCATTTGTTGTGATGTTGGCTATAGGTTTGTCATATATAGTCTTTATTATGTTAAAGTATGTTCTTTTCATTCCTAGTCTCTTTAGGACTTTTATCATGAAGGGATTTCTTTTTAACATGTGATTTCTGTCCTTGAGTCAATTTATGTGGTGCGGTATAATTATTGATTTGCATATGTTGAACCAACCCTGCATCTCTGGAATGAAGCCAACTTGATTACAGTGAATGATCTCTTTTCTGTGTTCTTGAATTCAGTTTGCAAGTATTATATTGAAAATTTTGTAGTTATGTTCACCAGAGAAAGTGGTCTATCATTTTGTGTGTTTTGTCTTTGTCCAACATTACTACTAGAGTAATGCTGGTTTCTGTGGGAGGCCAGCTCCCACCTTTTAAAAGGGTTCCTATGGGGAGGAGAGAGGGGTAAGAAACTTTTAGATAGAAAGATAGTGAAGAGGAGAAAGACAGAAACAGGATAGCTTCGGGAGGACTTGGATCAAAACCCAAAGGTCCCTTCTACCTCTTCAAAAGGGCTTTTGTTAACAATGCCAAGGGGTGGGGCAAAAGACCTCCCCCTTGCTAGATCAAAGCATACCACACAGCCAAGTGCAGACCCTTCCAAACACCTGGTAACCATGCCCGTGGCCAAATCATCCCCTTATGCAGCCCTGCTGGGTAAAGCAAGCTCAGATTCTCAGACCCTGAGTAAGTTCTCACTAGGGAACCTCTATGGGTCTCTACAGGGTTCACAAAATGAATTTGTAAGCATTTGTTTCACTGGTTCTTCTTTGTATTGTTTCTTTAGTTTTCATTTCATTAGTTTCTGCCCTGATCTTTTTCTTACAATCTGCTTTTGGGCTTGGCTTGTTCTTATTTTTCCAAAGCCTCAGGTACATCGTTATTTATTTGCAGTATCTCTGATGTATTTATTTACTTATTTTTATGTTAGGCAACTACAGCTATAAACTTCTTTTAGAACTGTTTTCATTATATTCCACAGGGTTTAGACTGTTATGTTTTAATTTTTCATGCAATTCTATATATATTTTTTGTTTACTTGGTTTCTTTAGTGACCCATTTCTCATTCAGTAGTGTGTTTTCTTTTTTTTTTCTTTTTTGGTGTTTTGTTTTCAATCTATAAATCTTTGTATGTTCTGTAGTTTTTCTTGTTGCTTTGAATTTTTATTCCATTGAGGTCAAGTGAAGTATAAGACATTATTTCAGTTTTTTTCAAGACTTGCTTTCTATAAGCAAGTGTTGTGTGAACTTTCCTGTGAGGCAAATATCTGTCATTCCAGATAGAGCATCAGTGATAGAAACAGACAGTTGTACTCCAGTGTAGTTTGGCAGGTTAGTGAATGGCATTGTTTACAATAGCATAGGTGTGAAGTTAATTTTAGAAACATTGGTGATTTAGAACCGACTCCATTACCAAAGAAAAACTTCTCTCTCAAAGCCGGCTGTGGTGGTGCACACCCTAGATCCCAGTACTTGAGAAGCAGCCATGATCTCTGAGTTTGAGGCCAGCTTGGGCTACATAATTAGTTCCGGGGCAGCAGAGCTACATAGTGAGACCATGTCTCAAAAAACAAAAAGAAAAAAGAAAAACCTCTCTCTCTCTCCCCAGCCACTGCTAACTACCTATAAACCCTTAGAGAGAAGAGCCTAGTGAGTTCTCCATACATGATGGAATGTTAAAGGGCTCAATCTTATACAGGTCTCCCATGGGTAATCACTGCTGCTGAAGTTCTAAAGCACAGTGGCCTCTCATTCCTGGAGGACAGCATCCCATAAGAGTGATCTCAAAGGAAGGTTCTTGGGCTGCTGCTAAGAACATGTAATCTGTGATGTCTTTTAGGTCAGTTTGGTCTACGATGTCATTTAACTCAAATCATTTTTTGTCAGGATGGCCTGTCTGTGGTGAGGGATTGTCTCACTGAACCTGGAGCTCACAGATGGGCTAGACTGACTGGCCAGTGAGCCCCTGGGATTCACTTGTGTCTGCTCCCCCACATCTGTGTGCCCACCTCTTTGCCCAGCTTTATTCTGTGGTGCTGGGATCCAGTCTCTGCTTCTGGTGTGTATGCAGTGACCACATTACCTGCTAAGCTATCTCCTCAAACCCCTCTTTGATGTCTTTGGAATTTCTCTAATTTATTCTGATTAAAGAAAATTACTTTGGGACTAGTAATTTTTGGAGGCATCATACTGCCTTGGCTTTTCATGTTTCCCTTGTTTCTCTTTTGCATACGTGCATCTAAGGTTCTTTTGCATATTTGCATCTGAGGTTCTTTGTTATTATGTTTGTTTGGTTGGTTTTGTTAATCTTTCTGTGGCAATGCTTGCGATATTCAAGAGGAACTAGATTGTAGTAGGGTGAAGGTGTTGTTTTATCTGCTGAGCTATTGAACACCAGATGTTGAACACTAGGTTCAATACCCAGTAATCCCTTGAAAGTATAATAGTGCCTGTATAAACAGTTACTATGTAGAGTAAACCCACTGTACATATATAGAAATAATCAAGTAGAAATCACACTTAAGCTCCAGCTATTTTAGAAAGTAAAGGAGCCGTTTTAGAGTGGTTGTGCTAAGATAATAGTAGAAGAAAGAAAAATATCAGTAACACTAGGTTGTTATTAGATAGATAAAGAAAATCTAGAGGAAGCGGGGAGTGAATAGTGAGTTGGAGACAACAGGGACGAGTAGAAGAGTGAGGCAGTTTTGCTTAAAGGTAGGGTGAAAAAGGAGAGGTAAAGAAATGGTATCAGGGGGTGGAGAGATGGCTCAGGGGTTAAGAGCAAACACTGCTCTTGCAGAGAACCCCAGCTCAGTTCCTAACACCCATGTTGGACAGCTCAAAGTCATATGTAACTCTAGCTCCAGGGGTTTCCATGCCCTCTTCTGAACTCACCAGATACCTGTATTCACATGCACGTACTCACAGACACACACTTTAAAGTAAATGTGTTTTTAAAAAGAAAAAGGGCCAGGGGCAGTGACGCTGCTTTCTTTTATCTCAGCACTCAGGAGGCAGAGGCAGGCACATCTCTGTGAGTTCCAGGCCAGACAAGTAAGACCATGTCTAAGAAAGAGAGGGGGAGGGGGGGAAATGGGGGTTTGTATCAGATAACCCAGGAATCTTAAGTCCTGGGCCAGTTAGTGGTGTAGCTAAGATTTATGTGGCTTTAGAATCATTTTCTGTCAAGCATTAGGATCTCTTAAGATCTCTTCCAGCTTTTTTTTTTTTTTTTTTGGTTTTTCGAGACAGGGTTTCTCTGTGTAGCTTTGCGCCTTTCCTGGAACTCACTTGGGAGACCAGGCTGGCCTCGAACTCACAGAGATCCGCCTTGCTCTGCCTCCCGAGTGCTGGGATTAAAGGCGTGCGCCACCACCGCCCGGCTCTTCCAGCTTTAATATACCATGGTGTTCTCTGTCAGATTCCTGATTCTTAATTTTTTCCTAAATTCATAGTTACTGGGATTTGGTGATAGTGTATGTTTTCAATTTGTCTTAACATTGACATAACAGAATTTCCAATAGTGTCAACACTATTGGACATTCTATAGTTGTTTTCCATTGTCTCCAAACTCATCTAAAAATTCAGTGGTGGAGACATTGTTTTGTTTGTTTGAATGTGTTGGAAATGAGATGATGTGTAAAATTCATCCTTCTCACTTCAAAGTAGAGTAGAATTCTTTTATTGATTCCCTGAGACTACCACCAGAACTTAGAAATGGTACAATTTTTTTTTAAGATTTATTTCCTTTATATATATATGAGGGTTTTGCCCAAATGTATGTGTGTACACTACATATGTACCTGGTAGTCTGAGAGGTCAGAAAAAGGCATCAATCCCCCTAGAACTGGAGTAAGGCATAGTGTGAGCCACCATGTAGGTTCTGGGAATCAAACCTGGGTCCTCTGCAAGAGCAACAAGTGCTCCTAACTGCTGAGCCATCTCTCTAGCCCCTCATGGGCATTTTAATCTCTGATGTCAGAGAAAGTGCATCTGCTATTTTAGTACTTAAAAGTCATTTTGGCAGGGTATAAAAAATTTTGCATCTTATTTGCTTTTCTTTGAACTAAAATACATTCATTTCTATCTAGCATTATAGATTACTATCCAAGTCAAATGAATGTTATTTCATTTAGAAATCCATTACTCATTTTACCTATATTACTCAAAAGAGTTTTCTCCCTTTTTCTTTTTTTTAAATGTATTTTATATGAGGTATATGAATGTTTTGCCTGTGTATGCAAATGTGTACCATGTGTATCCCTGTTGGATCCCCTGGAACTGGGATAATGGATGGATGCGTACCATCATATGGGTACTAGAATCAAACCCAGGTCCTTTGCAAGAGCAACAAGTACTCTCAACCACTGAGCCATCTCTCTAGACCCTCTCCCTTTTTCTTTAACATTAATTTTTCCAAAACATGTCTTACCATTTGATCAGTTTTTGCAGGTAAATAGTTTTGGCCTTTCAATATGTAGCTTCAAATGCCCCCCCCCTTTTCTTTAAAGAAAGAAAGGATTATTAAATCATAGTTGGTATTTATTTGTTCTGCTCCTGTTGTTGGTGGTGGTGTTCTCTGGGCCCCCCTAGTATAAATAGGTTGGATTTTCTTTTACATTTGTCCTGTTCCCTTGATGTTGTTTTTACTTCTCTCTACTGTAAAATGTCCTCCTTGCCCTCTTACACTTTATTTGTCACACTTACCCTGAGTAGCAGTTCTAGGTGTGTGTTGGGGAAGGGGGGATGTTTCTGATTCTTCTGGTTGCCTGTCCTGGGAGTCGCTCTGTAGACCAGGCCAGCCTTGAACTCACAGAGATCTGCCTGCCTCTGCCTCTCAACTACTGGGATTAAAGGCATGTGATACCACTAACTGGCTTGAAAGAAAGCCTTTTTGGTTTCTGCTGAAGATAAGATTCTTGCAAAAGCCTGATATTTTAGAAACCTGAAGTAAATATTTTAAAATGTAATTATGCTTTAAGAATAGCATACTTTAGCAAGGCATGGTAGCCCACGCCTTTAATCCCAGCATTCAGGAGGCTGAGGCAGGCGGATCTCTGTGAGTGCACAGCCTCATCTACACAGTGAGGTCCAGGACAGCCAGGACTATATATAGTATGAAGTATATATAGTATAAAGAGACCTGTCTCAAAATAGAAGAATAGCACTTTTTATAAATCTGTTATCTGTTTATGGCTTTTTAAATTTAAAGGAAACATTTTATGGAGCTACTTTACAAAATGTCATTCTTATTAAAATACTTCCGATATTCTTAGGATTCAGTACCTGAAGAAGTATAGTGTGTACATGTGAGGTTTGTTTTTCTTTTTATGGTTTTATAATATGTCTAAACTATTATTCTTAAATTTAGGTTAAATGTGCACAATACTGGCCAACAGATGACCGAGAGATGCTGTTTAAGGAAACAGGATTTAGTGTGAAACTCTTATCCGAAGATGTGAAGTCATATTATACAGTACATCTACTACAGTTAGAAAATATCAATGTAAGGCTTTTCTGGTTTCAGAGTTTCAGTTTTATCTGATGGTTTTAAGAATTCTTTATTACTAGATTTGGTACTGTGCTTGGATTTGAATATTTGTAATACTATTTGGTCAAAACATGTTTAGATTATATTTCTATATAAACTAACTCTAAAGAAATCCTAAAAACAAAGAATTACAGTGTTCAGGTTAATATTAATATTTGAAGATTGAAAATTAACTATTGGCACTGGAGAAATGTCTCCGTGTTTAAGAGTGCCTGCTGTTCTTGCAGAAGGCGTAGACTCAGCTCCCAGTGCCTGTGTCAGGAGGCTCACCACTGCCTGTAACTCCAGCTCTAGGAAAACCAATGCCCTCTTCTGGCCTCCACAGCCTCTGCTACATACACGATGCACATAGATATATGCAGACATTCAAACATACACATAAGTGCAAATAAGTAAATAATCATGCTATGTGGTGGTGGCATACGCCTTTAATCCCAGCACTCGGGAGGCAGAGACAGGCAGCTCTCTGTGAGTTCAAGGCTAGCCTGGTCTACAGAGTGAGTTCCAGGATGGCCAGGGTTACACAGAGAAACCCTGTCTCAAAAAAGGAACAAAAAAAAAGAAAGGGAAAAAAAAAAGAATTACTAAAAATACAAGAAGGGATGTTGTAGGTTTTGGGTATAGCTTGGTGATCAAGCACTTGCTTAGTATACTCTAGGCCCTAGATCAAGTCCCAAGAACTGAAACTAAACTATAAGTGGATAGTGAATATAGCTGAACTGTAAGGTACCTTCTTGGCATGCTTGAAGGTTTGGGGTTCAGTACCCATCACCAAGAAAATGCAGAACAACATCCTTGGGAATAAAGAGAGCATCGCTGGATTCACGTTCCTGTTCTGCTACTCAGTAGAGGTGTGGTTTCCTCATCTATGAGATGGAAATTGTGTATTTGCAGGCTGTTGTGGAGATCAAATAAAAGTATAGTTGTGTATAAAATATCTTATGCCAGTAGGCTCAGTCTGATAGCTCCTGGTACTTAACTACTGTTGAAAGTTGCACAAAGGTTAAAAAAGACTTGAAAAAAAAAACTTGGAAGTGACATGCAGAAATTTGATTTTATTGAGTTGGAAAGAAAATGGTAAAATAAGTGTAGCATATGATCTCAGGAATATTTACCTAGATCTTTTCTCCAGAAGTCCATGAATCTCTCCTTGGTACATGGTTCTGACACGTATGCACAATAGACTGCAAACATGTTGCCGTCACCCTCTGAGTATCAGAGAGGCCAATCTTTCTTCTTTCCCATTTATCTCCTTTGCTTGCACTGTGAATTGGAGTAAGTTAGAAAAACAATGGAGAGTGTTTTGAGTTGTTAATAGAAACTAGTATAACCAGAAAATAAGGAAATGTGGAATGGATCTAGTCCATAGACACTTCATAAAGTGAAATACTGTTTGAGTTGATTATTAACATGTGATGTGCTAACAACTAAAGATCTGTAGAAAAGATAAATACATACATGTACTTTTTAGATGGGTGGAAATACCTTTTGTGGTTGCTCTTAGAAAATCTATTTTTCCCTGTAGAGAAAATGTAGCTGCATTATTGTATACTTAGGGCCCAAGGTTTGGTTTTCTTCCTGTCTAGTTTTTCATGATCCTCATGTGTTTTATAGGTCACCTAATTACTTTGTTCGTTTGTTTGGTTGTTTTTTTTGAGACAGACCTCAGAATGACCTTGAAATTCCCTATATAGTCAAAGATGGCCTTGAGCTTCTGATCTTCCTATCTCTAACTCCTGAATGCTGGTATTACAGGCATGCACCACTACACCCAGTTTAATGTGCTTCTAGGGATTCAGCCAGAGTTTGGTATATGACCCAGGGCTTTTTATATATAAGGCTAGCACTGTTTCCACTGCTGTAGCCTCATCTCTAGTATTTTTGTTTTCACATGTTTCCAAAACATGTTTCTGCAGCAATAATTATGTGTGTGTATAAGAAAAAAAATTAAGGGCCTACAGAGATGGCTCAGAAGAGCTCACTGGCTGCTCTTCCAGAGGTCTTGAGTTCAATTCGTAGCAACCACACGGTGGTTCACAACCATCTATAATGGGATCTAATACCATCTTCTGGCGTGCAGATATTCATGGAGATACAGCACTCAGATACATAAGATAAATAAATCTAAAAAAATTATTTAAAAAATGAGAGTTAACTTCCCCTTGATTTTCACATTTCAGAGTGGTGAAACCAGAACAATATCTCACTTTCATTATACCACCTGGCCAGATTTTGGAGTTCCTGAGTCACCAGCTTCATTCCTAAATTTCTTGTTTAAAGTTAGAGAATCTGGCTCCTTGAACCCAGACCACGGACCTGCAGTGATCCACTGCAGTGCAGGCATCGGGCGCTCTGGTACCTTCTCTCTTGTAGACACCTGTCTTGTTCTGGTAAGTGTCCCTGGTGACCTCATTTCCATTTTGGGGGCTTTTTTGGTTTGATTTGGTTTGGTTTGGTTTGGTTTGATCTCCATGTAATAGCCTTGGCTGTCCTGGAACTCTGTTTGTAGACCAGGCTAGTCTCAAACTCACAGAGATCCAACTGCCTCTGCCTCTCGAGTACTAGGATTAAAGGCATGCACCACCCTGCCTGGCCAGTTTTGTGTTTTTGCTTTGCTTTGTTTTTTGTTTTTGTTTTTCGAGACAGGGTTTCTCTGTGTAGTTTTGGTGCCTGTCCTGGATCTTGCTCTGTAGACCAGGCTGGCCTCGAACTCACAGAGTTCTGCCTGAGTGCTGGGATCAAAGGTGTGCGTCACCACTGCCTGGCTCGCTTTGCTTTGTTTTATGGTTTTATAATATCATCGAAGGGCTTCCCTGTGTAGCCCTGGCTACCTCTAGAACTCACTCAGTAGACGAGGCTGACCTCGAACTCAGAGATTCACCTGCCTCTGCCTCCCTAGTTCTAGGATTAAACATGCGTGCCATCCAGCTGATAAACATTTGTAAAGGATTTTAAAATTATGTTTGTGTTTTCCCTACAAATATGTATGTGTACCATGTGCCTGACTGGTGCCTGAGGAGGTCAGAAGAGAGCATTGGATTCCTGAAACTTGAGTTGCACATAATTGTAAGGCATCTGTGGGTGCTGGGAACCAAACCCTGGTCTTCTGCAATAGCAGCCAGTTCCCTTAACCACCTAGCCCCTTAATTTGTTTTTAACTGTTTCTACAGGGAACAGTAAGTTCTAATGTCATATATTAAAACTCTAGG
>CABHPP010119197.1:19165-39139 GCA_902168425.1 Peromyscus attwateri | reverse complement strand
TCTCTCTCTCTCTCTCTCTCTCTCTCTCTCTCTCTCTCTCTGTCTCTTCCTTTCTTGTTTTATTTTTTAACTGTTTATTGATTCTTTGTGGATTTCATATCATGCATCCCAATCCCACTCACCTCCTGTCCCTCGGCTTATGCCCTCTACTCTTGCAGTCTTCCCCAAAACAATACAAAGTTTAAAAATAAAACCGAAAAAACAAAAACAAAAAAACAAAAACAAATTCTTTCTTAAGTTTTAGCATACACCAACATTTTACTGAGGAATACTTGAGATTTTGGCAAGTGCAAATACTTGAATTTTTCATTAATGTGGAAAGATGTTATAAACCATAGTTATTTAAGGCACACTAAATAAACTTCTCATAGGGAAAAAAAACTGCAAAGCAAAGGTAAAACAATGAGTATATGTTATTTTTTCTTCCTTTCATTTTTAATATTAAATAGAAACATTAGTAGCACTATTTACGTCACATGCCTGTCTAACTGTAATTGACAAAGAATCTGAAGATACATCAAGTCCCTTGAATTGATAGAGCAGCAATGTACTGCAACATTATGACCCATCAGTAATACTGAGAATGATATTAAGGATTTCCTGATAAGACAAAGAAATGGAGGTGTGGGCTGAACAGCCTTCTATAAATCCTCCTCTGTTCAGACATTAGACAATTTATTGCTAAATGTACCAAAGAAATGGATGACAGTCAATCTGAGAGTAACAGGAAGCTGTAGATTTCACTGGAGACAGTGACTAACAGTGATGACGCGGTGCATCCGCTGGAGGGCAGGGCAATGCATTGATGAGACTTTGAAGGCCGTGGAATATTTCTGCTTACGTTTTCCCATCCATTCATGGAAAGTCTAATCAAATTATAGATGAAGTTCATGGCATAGCTTTTGATTTGAAGAGTTAAAATCAATTTTTAAAGTAACTATTAAGGGAAATAATATAGTCTGAAGTCATCTCTCAGGGATTATAGTGAAGTTGAATTGTCAGAATTGAGGCTTCTCACTGTGTGTTTGCGTGAGGGCGTTTTAAATTCTGAAAGGTAATCTAAAGGCCATCAGGAAACTCAGACTACAGATGAAATGGCCTCCTTTACAAGGCAATCTGCTGAGATATGAATTTCCTGTTCTAGAGAAGACCAGTTTATGAGGCCAATAACAGTAAATGTGAAGACAGCTATTCTTTGAAGCACTTTATCAATATAAGCTATGTTGTGAGGACAGTTCTTTCTGAAGACTGTCAACACTGGTATGTCCAAGATTCAATTATTATCTAATGGCTGTGGAAAATTTATGATGAATTGGAGGAGGCTCACTTTTCACCAACGATTGACTTGATACTATGCCCTCAGTAGGCACACTTCAGAATTAAGATATAATCAAAGGAAAGCAGGGATTCGTGAATTCCATGTTCTTGCACCGAGCTTTTAGTGCCCATAAAACACAAGAGCACAGGACACTGTTTTTTCCTGATCTTTTCATTTCAGGCATACACTTTTATTGAAGTGGGAGACATCAGCATTCATTAAGACAAGTATATTACAAAAACCACCGCATGTTGTGATAAAGTCTACTGAACACGGGGGAAGTCAGTGGAACTATGCGTTTGTCATGTCATGTTTAGGTTTCCTCTGTTTATTTCCAATGACTTGGCATTTTATCATTGCTAGAATCTCAACAGCAGTAAAGCTGAGGTCATTCAGATTAATTTCAACCTCTGAAGTACTGTGCAACTGTGCCAAAGCTAAATCAGCATGACCTACAGTGTAATTACATTGCCATCATTTCTAGTCACCTTATTTTGATGCATATGAAGCCCCTGAATGGTGCTCCCTGTACAACACAGATTAAGAAATGAAATCAGGGACAAGGGATTGTTCTCCGAGCGAGTCAAATATATGCTCACATTTTTATCAAACGTACCCGTTATGCCTAACAAAATCATCATTTCCCGAGAAACGGAGAAAATTGCATGCAGGAGATTATGTGGAATTTCAGTGATCGATTCTGTAATTTCTTACAGACAATGCTCTCTGTTACTTCCACTGCAATAAACATAGCTACTAGCTGTAGGTTAATTCACATTCTTTTAGTGACTATGCCATCTGAAAAATTATAGGTTGATTATATTTGGATTATTACAACTTATTCTGCAGGGAGCGGGAAGGAGAAGTCAGAATCTATTGCCAAACAAGAACAAAGCTCTAAAATATATTTTCTTTGAGAAAACTAACCAGTATAAATGAAGAAAACAATACATATGTTGATGTATATGCATGCATACTTTAAAAAATTATTATATATTGCATCAGTACGTGATTTATAAAACCCATAAGAAGAAACTGCACAGATGAATTATAAAATACCATAATAAATTTTAGCAAAAGGAGAAACAAAAATTGAATAATCCATTACAGATTCATTTGAAACACAGCGTGTTTATATAAAAAAATAGTAATTCGAAGTTCAACTGTACTTAGAAGTTAGCCCTCCTTGTACCTGGGAGTTGGAAACAAGCCAGGACAATATAAATCATGGCAAATGCTAAGAGGGAGAGTTATGGGTCTGGGACCAAGGAAAATGTTTCTCTAGAACAGGAAAGGCTTTGTCTTCAGTCTCCAGCAACATAAAAAATGTAACTAAATTGAAGTCAATTAAAATAAAGTAAAATGTAAGTATTAGAATATTGGCAATACTAGAAGATTTATAATAATTTATTTCAGATTGATAAGAATATTAATAACTGAGTAATCAAAAACATAGTAAAAATTACATTTGAGAATGAAATTTAGAAAATATTTAGCTACTAAACATGTGATTACGTAATTGAATTTAGACATGTCCCCAGTGATCATCCTTCAATGTCTCTGTGACTTACTATTAATTTTATATAAACAAAAAGTTGTTTTTTTCCTGTTTTTTTCATCTTTATGCAAACAATAACTAAAAGCTATAGGAAACCATCCATGAAGATTTAAAAAATTATCAGAAGAGTTACTAAAAGTTTTTAACTAGCATAAGACCAAATGTCATATATTTACGGAGAATTATCTAATTTCTTTATTGTTGTACTGATGGCATTTATCACCCAGCAGTGTATGCAATTAAATGATTTCATTCCATGGTACCAAAGTGACACCTACGCTCTAAGGAAAGTTGAAAATTCAATTCAATGTTTATGATATGTAGACTGAAAACACAACCTGAGTCACTGTGGCATTGGGCTTGTGTGACCAGCTAGTGGAACACATTCCAGAATAAACCAGGTAACAAGTTGATAGTTGATAAGTTCGTAATTTCCTGCCGCACTCTTATTTCCTCACACCCTCTGTGACCTGTCAACCCTGATGTCAGAAGGCCTCTCCGTATATCAATGTCTCCACATCCCTCTTCTTGTTCTTTTGATTCCCAACTAAAGCACAGGGCTTATCATTTCAATATCATATTATCCACTAACTTACATATTTTACCATGCTCTTTTGTTAATGTAATGTGACCAAAGCCAACCTCAGTTAACTATGACTTCACAGAAAGGAAGAAGTTCTTGACAGACCAGATTAGAGAGGTACCTTGATATCACATATGCTATGATCATTACATTTTAAAGGCACCATCAATATTGCTTGAAAATATGCAGACTTGCAAGGATAACTAGTTGCCAATTCATTATGACTTCTATTTTAATCTTCTTTGAAGACATTTTTGCCTTATTAACTTTACTACTTCATCAGTTGGTGAGTTTGGATGGAGTTCAAAGGAAAACACATAACAGTGTAGTTTCAGCTTTCCAACCCTTCAAATGCTATCACATTAGTGATCCTAATATGCCAACAGGTACACAGTGAGTCATATCTTTCTTTAGCATCCTATCAGTCCTTCAAGATTTTCTCAGGGATTCTGTGCTCTGTTTTTTCTTGAATAAAGCAAATACTGAAACAAAATATAATCTATTATATAACTGATGATACTTTAATTGTAAGCATTTCTACTACCCAGTTTAGTTTTATTAATTAGGAATGCCCTTTATACCTTGTTAATTAGTTCACCAACTGTATTAGAATTAGAACCTCTCCTCTCCATCTGCAAACCAAGCAGGGCCAGCAGCAGGTGGGAAATTAAATGGGGAAAACTTGGCAACCTTTTATCTGTCAAGTTTTTTGTTATAATCATTTTGCCTGGGGTATTTCCACTCTCGCATGTGGGACAGCAAAGGCACAGGATTGATTGTACAGCTCTGATTCTCTGCAGCCCATTGTTCTTATTGGCATGATGATTCCAGACAAAGTTTCCTTCCACATCCCTCAACACAGTAGCATTGCCTCTGTGCTGATGGTACACTGTCTTCAGCATCCAGATTCCTCAGTGGTCCACTCACAACCAAGTCTCATTTCAGGAAGATTTCTATGGCAAATCTTAACATGACTCTGGCTTTATTTCCCTTCTGCAAACACAGTCTTTTCTTTCCTGTTGTCATGTAATTAGTTTTCCTAATAAAGTATATTCCTTCCCCTCTCTTTCCTTTCCCAGGACATTTTAACTTTCCTAAACACAAGGCAAACATTGTTACATGAAACCCCCAATCATTGTCTAGAAAAAATATTGGATATTATTATTAGCTCTGGGCAAGCAGAAGGCTCTACTCACCAAACCTAGTGAGGGGAAGGCAATTTGCCACTTCTTTTATGAGATAACAATGCTGTTTCACTCTCTCTAAATAATTCCTCTGGGCAAATTTTCCCTTTGTCCCTCACTGTATAAAATGATGTTTTAATAACCATAAAATACAAGGCTTTGACTGATGGCTCCAAATTTTAAAGACAAATTGGTATTTTTATTATAATTTCTGAAATTTCATCTGGCCATGAAATAATCGTGTAATCATAGTATCATCATTGAACTATCCACTTTCAATTTTCAATATATCTTTATTGGAATGATCAGAAAAAATGTAGCAGCACAGGAATAAATGAAAAATATTTCTGTCTAATTGTTCTGTGTTGGCACCTAATCAGTAGGATTCATTCAACTAAACCATAAACTACTTGACAATCATGATCAAGAACCATAGATTCCACTTCTTCTTTAGTCTAATCCCTTACTTTCTTATCTTCTTCCTCAATATTTTTTATACTTTGGGTCCACCCTATATTCATCTCCTGAGATTTATATTTAAAACTATTATCTTTTTAAATATCTTCTCTGAAAATCACACAGTAGTTTGGCCTAGATACATTGTGACTTAACACAGAATCTTTCTACAACCCCCACCCAATTCCTCTCTGCATAGTTGACTATTTTAGTAAATATCTGTATTAAAACGCCTGTAGTCCTTTCTCCATAGCAAATCGTCCCTGAAAATTCCTAAAATCAATCTACTGCTCTTCAGAGAGTATCATAGACATTACTACTGGGGATGAAATGGTACCTATTTTTTGTCTATGTTACTGAAGTGGTCTGCTAACTTGATTTTGCTTATTATTTTCTTCTTCTTGAGGGAACATGTCTGTCACACATCACTGAAAATATAGGATGGGTAATTTCTGTCACTCGTAGGTAAAAATTTTATTTTTTATTCTACCCTGGAGATAACTTGGAAAGAGATATATGAAGCCTTTAGACAAACTGTGTGTGTCCATGTGAAGGAAAGGAAGATATTTTTTAAAGTTCATCAGTACAGTCAGTACTACTGTTGAAATAGATTATATCCTTGTAGCAATCAATCATGTAGTCCATTCAATGGACATTTCTGTGTGATTTTCTAAGCATTTTATTACAGTTAGTTAATTTTATCCTCACTTTAGTACTATGAAACTGACACTACTATAATAATTTACTGTTATTCAAGTCCTAGTAAATGTTTAACAACTATATTGGAGTAGGCAGGGGGAGTAGGTCTAGGCAATAATTTTAACTGTACATCCATTTCTGTTGTGAAAAGATTCCAACCATAGCATTTTTAAAGCTCAGTATGTCATGCATTTGAACATAGATTTAAGAGATGTGCACAATTGACTTTGATTATTGGGTTGAGCCAATGGCAAGTCTATAAAATTAGAAAATCCAGGTCCCGTATCCTGAAGGAATGAAGCAGTGAGGTGACATCTTTTGAACTACTGTGTAATTCTTCCTCCACTCTACACACAACATTTGATACCACCTTCTGTAAATCAACCGAATATTGGACAGATGTATAAACTCTCATGAAACATGAATGGCTCAAAATTCTTAGTATTGGCACCTTTGCAGTAAGCAAATTTCAATGTAAGGGTTTTGATAAGTTACTTATGTGGAGACTCTTTTCAAACCTTGAATACAAAGTTCAACTAAAATATCTTTTGTAAGAGCATTGGAAAACATGAAGTTTTTCTAGAAAGAAATATATTGATTCAATTTTTTTGTAAGCAAGGAAAGAAGGAAAATTCATTATAATTCTTTTTTTTCTAGTTCGTTTTTCTTCTTACATGTATTCCAGAATTACAAGTAACTAAAATTATATTGAACACTACATTTGTGGTAATAAGAAAAACTATTTAAAACATATCTATGTTATAGAAGATTAATCTGCCTACAACATTTTTGGACACTGGAAATGTCAAACAACCCAATTCCAATGATCTGTGGAACACAGCTCAATTACATCATTTAATGACTGCTGACATAATGTTTCTGGTTCTTCAAACTATGTATATTTAATACATGTAATTTATAACCTCTATTCCTGTTACAGCATACTAAACATGATGGAGACCTTGGCAAGAGCTCACAGCATCTCAAAAACATCAATAACTTTCCATACTTCATCAATTATACAGAATACATTTAATATTCCCCTAAAGTCTCCATTAAATATGTAAACATTTCATTTATTTGCTTTATCTATGTAATCTCTGTCCCAGCTAATAAAGCAGAGCATATTGACAATTCTCAGGAATATGTAACAACACTATAGCAAGCATATGTTAAAATAACTGTAAATTCTCATAAATTATTGGTAAATTGAACACTTATTTAAATAAACTAAGAAGAAATATAAGAACTTTACATTTTTCTGAGTATATTTTTTCAAAGATCAAGTCTCCCATAATTTTTCTTTTTGTGACATTATGGGAATAATTAGAAAAAGATTGAAAATCTAACAATATTTTCCCATATCATATTTTAGCTTCATTTTACCTCAAATTGAATACTTAATAATCACTATTTACTGATTTGCAAATGTGAATGCTCACCTTTAATTTTCTGCTTCTTGCCTGAATCTTGAAACAGTCCCTTTCATCCTAGTTCTTTAGTTCATGCCTTAAATGCTTTTCTTCTGTTATTCATATAATAGAGACTAGCCCCACCTTTAATGTGGTGATTACTTAGAGAGATTTTTTATTTCTTTTTTTTATTTATTTACTTTCACACTTTTAGGTTACTCATAATTCTATATATAGAACGATATGGATATTACCTTATGTTTTTAACTGGTCTCACAATTTGGGAGTGTGTTTGTTCCCTACTAAGAAGTCTTAGAATAGCTACTAGTAAATGACATTGATGTTTTCATTTCACTATCCTCTGGGGTTTGCTCCATGTGCCGTTAGATGCCCTTGTACATTTATATCATGAGCATATTTCTGTTGTAGCTTTTATTGCAATTTGCATGATTTCCTATTAATTTATCAGTTAGCCTCATCATACAGTAATAGCTTGACAAAGCAGATTAAATTTCATATCCTTTGTATTGTGTGAAGCAGACATCACATTTGTTTTGTTCATTTTAGCTAAATGGAACTTATAATAAAACTTCCTTGTCTACTTTATCATTTTGATCAACTATAAAGCAAAATGAAACATAGAATCATAAGCCGTATTAAATAAATGTCAATGTCATGTTGATTCTGTTTGTATGATTAAAGATCAACATGATTAGAATAAAATTACACCTGGAAATTTTGAGATGTTGGTACTTATTGCTCTTCTTATCACTTCACTCTTCTTCTTTGGTTATCCTTTGCATAAAAAATTAAGCAGAATGTAATGTCATTATTCTAACTAATTTAATCTGTGCCTTGGACCTTGTTTACAGTTTCTATATGCTGCTTAGAAATGCTTGTTTAGACACTGTTTTATCTTAAAAATTTTAAATTTTCAATATCTCTTGTGCATGTCTTTCCCATGTTAGAAGAAATAATAATAATAACAATTGTGTTAGAAGAAATAATAATAATAACAATTGTTTTCTTACTATGATAACTTCTTGTGTAGTTTTATACATACATATCTGAATCCAAACAGTTACATACATATCTGAATCCAAAACAGTCCAATATATTTCACTGTGCAACTAGCATTTCTGTTATCTCTGTGTTTATTATATAAGGCAAACAATTGCACATGGACCCTATGACATTGTCTTCTGCTTAAAATAAACCATATTATCAAAGCCATTTTCTAACATACTGATATGTGCTGACCTTCCATTGAAATCACATACATCAACACATAAATGTACAACCCTCTTTCAACACTGCAGCATTCTATAAACAATTTTTTTTCTGTACCCATATGCTCAATTATAGAACAAGCTGGCACTTAAATATGTAATGCTTGGCATGCATTGAAGATTTCAACAATATTCCTCCTTGTCTTATGAATACACTCTCTTCTTAAATTCTTACATTATCCTGTGATTTGCTAGAAATTTCCCCTCAAATGCTCATTCTATACAAATATTTCTTTGGTAATCCCATTAAGATGTACTTACTAGTTCTTTTTGGTAAAAAAAAAAAAAAATGATGAAAATAAGGACAATCTTGCTTTCAGAATTATATTATACCTTATAGATGCTTCAACCTGTTTGCCATAGTGTATTTTTGTCTGTTTGAGAAGCATGGTGATATATATTTTAATTCTTACCTTTCAGCATCAAGAACAAAATGTCCATATGTGTATAAACACATACATACATAAAACTAAACATGTATATATAATGTGATGTTCTGCAGATTGTAATATAGCTACTAATGTGATTGTCATAGTCTGTCATGACAAAAATAAATATGTTTAAGTGAAATTTTGTAATGATCACATTCAGAACACATTATTTTTATTCTAAATAAATTAAAATGTACTATAAATATCCAATTCTCTTTTGTCACAAGTTATGTTTCTTCTTCTATGTGACTGAATAGAAACTAACACCTTGTGAACTGTCTCCATTCAAAAGTTACTAATCTCTTAATTTGAATTTTAAAAAACCACACTACTTCACTCGTATATAAAATTTTTAAAAATTGATCAATTAGAAGTTGATGAAACACAATGGTGGTTGTAAGAAGTTTGAGAAAGTAGAGGAGACGGGAAAATAGGACTTGTTTATGTGGTAGCTGGTCATGTGTGTAACTTGGAAGACTCAGAAATGAACACTATGAATTTTAAACTTTCCTGGGCTAAATAATAAAAGTTTTGTCTCAAACACACATGAACAAACAGCAAATATAGACTCACATGGGTTTAATTCTTTCTAATGCCTCATATTTGAATTAAGAATGACAAAATGCCAAGACACTAAAGCAGTTTTTCTTTTTTTTTTTTTAAATATTTTTTAAGGTTTATTTATTTATTATGTATACAGAAGAGGGTGCCAGATCTCATTATAGATGGTTGTGAGTCACCATGTGGGTGCTGGGAATTGAACTCAGGACCTCTGGAAGAACAGTCGGTGCTCTTAACCTCTGAGCCATCTCTCCAGCCCAAACACAATTTTTTTTTCAATTTATTTATTTATTACATATACAGCATTCTGCCTCCATGTATGGCTGCATGCCAGAAGAGGGCACCAGATCTCATTATAAATGGCTGTGAACCACCATGTGGTTGCTGGGAATTGAACTCAGGACCTGTGGTTGTTGTGTTTTGTTGGGTTTTTCGAGACAGGGTTTCTCTGTGTAACAGCTCTGACTGTTCTAGAACTTGCTTTGTAGACCAGGCTGGCCTCGAACTCACAGAGATCCACCTACCTCTGCCTCCCAAGTGCTGGGATTAAAGGCGTGCACCACCACTCCGGGCTAGTTTTTCTATTTTGAAACTAAAATAATGTATTCTCATAAACTACCTGGTTTCATTTCATAATATCTAATCTTTATTATCTAGTCATTTTTATTTGATATTAAATTAATGCAAACCACTATAATTTTGAAGTTTATTGATGGATGGAATTCCCATACATTTATCTCTGGTTGTAGAACATCTATATATGTTTATGGGGAACATTTCTGTAAAGAAACACTTCGACTTTCTGTAACACCAAGTTTAGTAGTTTAGTATATATTAACTGTATTTCTGAGTCAGCATTGCTAATTTTCTCTTGGATACTTTCCTAAAGTTATCTTGAGTTGATTTTGACACAAACAGACATCAAAGGCAAATTTCCATTCCAGAAGGATAATGATGAAAAATTAAAGGCTCTTGGGAATTTTCTCAAAGCTTACATTAATAATGAGGACTTGCTGTCTTTTCTCCCTAAAATTGAGGAAGTCCTGTGCCATTGTTATGAGGCAGAGGTAATGGAGCATGCACTTCATTCTGTATAGTACATGACATATAGGTCCTCCCTAGTCAGCACCACAGCTCTCAGCCTATCACATTAGTAGCTAATTCTTCAAGAGATGGTCTATTTTTAAAATACCAAATTAACAAATAATTTACATATGCATGATGTATATTCATATACCACTTATTTTTTATCTCTGATTTTTACAATAAAATAGAAAGGAAAAGATTCTTAATAACATCATATATGCATTCAAGCATACAGTGGCCAAGAACATCATGCTTATAAAAAAGACATTGTCTTGTGCCTATTTACACAATGAAAAAAGTAATTTAACCTTCACCTCAGCAAGTTTTTTTTCAACATAGTTTCATAGCAGTTAAAAAGCAAATACCACAACCTGTGAGGAATTCTTCAAGATATACTTTTCTGAAATGGACATTTCTTGACATTAACATCCAAATTCATGTAATTTCTATTTATAATTTTGTCATATTTGCTGCTTAGTTGCTTTGTGTTTGCAATATTCCAGCTAAAAATCACTGGCATCAATATAAATTGCTTTTTGTTTTCAAATACATTTTGTTATTTTCTTTTGAAAGGTGAATTTCTACATGATGCTACAGTATAATGCCCTCAATACAAAGAAATATGTAATTTTAATAGGAATACTTTTATTATATAAAATATTAGAACATTTTTAATGATTCTGAAATACTGTGTGTTATAATTTTTGGCTATATGTCAAGTATGCATGAAAGAGCAACATAGAGGAATTCCCTCACAGTACTTGGCTTGATAGTTTCATTCTGTCCTTTCAATTTTGAGTCAGTGAATACCTGCACTCAAAATGTATTGGGATGCCCTTACAGAAGTTTTGATAAATATGGCTCTTGAGTGGCAGACATAAGAAAGTAGTAAGTTTCATTTCAACTTTATGTTAAATCGGAAGAAATAATTAGAGTTTAAAAACCTGTAATGTCAGATGATCTTATATGAGTTACCAACTCCTCATAAGAGTGCATGTTCTCCTGGAACTATGGAAGCTAGACTACAAGAAAGAGGCTTTTCAGTCAGATCCAGTTCATACTACCTGAGTGCCATGCCCTAAGTGTGTGATGTCTTCAGCAAAAGCTACTTCCTTCAAACTCTAAGTCTAAGCCTCTCACTGGGAATTTTGCTCAATAATCTAAGGCTTCAAGACATGGGACTGAGACATAAACCCAGCCATAAAACCCTCAAAATCCAATTAGTCTTGCCTATAACATGTGCTGGTATAACAGGGACACAAAACTTGTGGGAATGGCCAAACAATGACTGATCCAACTTGAGGTCAATTCCAAGATGGGGAGCCAATGCCTTATACTGCTTGTAGGGCCAGCAAGAAGAGTCTGAACAGTCCAGAGACCAGAGACCCAGGATATATTGTCAAACAGGACTGACAAAAAAAAGTCAATCAAATTATTCTTAGTAATATTCTGCTATACTCATATATCAATGCCTAGCCCAATTGTTATCAGAGAGGATTAATCCAGCAATGGATGGAAGCAAACACAGAGACACACAGCCAAATGCTAGGTGCAGCCAGTGGAACTCGGCAGAAGATGGGCAAGAAAGATTTTAGGAGCCAGAGGGGTCTAGGACATGACACCATGAGAACATAGTCCACAGAAGCAAATAACTAGGGCTCATAGGAGTTAACAGAGACTGGAGTAACAATCAGGGACCCTGTATGGGTCTGAGACAGGTCCTCTGAATATCTGTTATGGTTGTGTAGCTTGATGTTCTTGTGGAACACCTAACAGTAGGCATAGGGGCTGTCTCTGACTCTTTTGCCTGCTCTTAGCACCCTTTTCCTCCTACTGGGAGGATTTGTGCCTAGTCTTATTGTAACTTGTGATGCCATGTTCAGCAATATTCCTGGGAGGCCTGCTCTTTTCTAAAGGGAAATAGAAGAGGTGATGGGTGATAGCTCTGTATGCTGTGATATGTTGCTCTGATTAGTTGATAAATAAAATGCTGATTGGCCAGTAGCTAGGCAGGAAGTATAGGTGGGATAATCAGACAAGGAGAATTCTAGGAAGAGGAAAGCTGAGTCAGGAGACACCAGCCCACCCTCCAGGGACCAGCATGTAATGGCACACACATAAAGCCATGGAACATGTGGCAACATATAGATGAGCAGAAATAGGCTGAGTTTAAATGTAAGAGCTAGTCAGTGGTAGGCCTGAGCTAATGGCTGAGCAGTTTTAATTAATATGAGCCTCTGTGTGTTTATCTGAGTCTGAGCAGCTGTGGGACTGGAGGGTGAGAGAGAATTGTCCTGACCTCTGGCAGGCCGAGACACAGGAAACTTCCAGCTACAAAGAGGAATGGTTCTGGGGAAAGAGAAGGAAAAGAAATTGTGGTTGGTATGCAATGTACAGAGAAGAATAAATAAATAATAAATAAGTGAATAATAAAATAATCATTGTTTTGAGAGTAACTTGGACTACCGTGGACAACAATTCAAAGGAGGCTTATTGTGTCTGGTGCTGACATTTATGTTAGTCTATGGTCCCTGTGAAGAGCATTATCAGAACAAATGGCTTAACTTCCTTTAAGGTATATACCCAACAGACACATAGACACACACAAACACACATATACACACAATTGGATTACTCGGGCTGGATCGGATATGAAAGATTCTTTCTTGTGCTCTGGCTTCCATGGTTCCAGGAATACTATGTAAGCTGCCAATGGAGAGAAGCAATTAAAATGTCATATCCAGCTGTAGCACCTATGAACAATGGCTATGACCAGCATGGGAAAAATATGTATAAAAATGTTAAATAAGGGAAACTCACATGTAAGTGGCAATAGCTATTTAATTGTTTATAAGCAACAATCAACAGGAGAGAAATCAGATCTATTGCTGGATACCTAGTCTTTTTTTTTCTGATACTTCTGAGGTCATTGATCTTAGGAAAAAATCTACCACCACTTTACTGGACAAGTGTAATTCTTTACTATATTTTAAATCTCATCTTTATACCCACAGATAGGTATTGCTACCACCTCTCATAAAAGAAGACTCTCTTTAGAGCAACAGGAGACTATCACTCAAAAACACAACTGGACACAGTGCAAAGGTCAAAGGATCATTGGGAGCCCATCCTCAGTACATCCATCTACATTATAGCCCCTGTATATATGGCTTGGGGGACATCAAGGAAGATGGCTCAGAAAGATTACATTGGCTAGAATACAAAGAAATCTTTTGTGAAACGGTCTCTCTTAGAAATAAATGCATAAAAAATACCAAAGCAATATTACTAACAATGGACATATTAACATGGAATGGGGAAAACTTGTAGGGTCTCAACCCTAGACAGGAACTAAAGGCAACCTGTGATGTAATCCTATTTCAGTGAAGACAGATTATTAAGATTAAATTTTAAAATAATGCAGTATTTGCTGTGGGATGTCTCTCTGTATGCTGTGAATATGTGTTGTTCTGACTGGTTGAAAAATAAGGCTGTTTGGCCAATGGTGAGACAGAATAAGGCTAGGCGGGACATTGCAACTAGAGAAAGAGGAAGGAAAAAGGTAGAGCTGGGAAACACTGCTAGCTGCCACCAAGAGAAGCAAGATGTGAAACTGTAAGTGACAAGTCATGTGCAAAATATAGATTTACAGAAATGGGTTAAATTAAGATGTAAGAGCTAGTGAGAAGCCTGAGCTATTAGGCCATCTAGTTTGAAACTGATTTAAGCCTCTGTGTGTTTATTTGGGTCTGAGCAGCTGCAGGACTGGGCGGGACACAGGAAAACTTCTAGCTACAAGTATTCTTAAGTGTAGAAAATGCTTCTCTTGAAGTGTGGGAAGCAAAAAAGATCTTTAAATAGCTTATAGATACATAAAATTCCAGTTACTTATCCTTTATATATCATCGTAGTTAATCTTATGTGGTACCTGTTAGATCAACAAATTCAATATCAGCACAGCCTACTTACTGCCTTACTCACATTCTGTTTTCACTAAGTGTGAGCTGAGAGTGATCATTTTATTTCATTTCAGGCCTCAGACTGCCATCCTGCTTCACCTAGCACATGGAGCACTGATAACATTCCACAGTGTCATGTCACTCTGCCCCAGGCTGTTTGTCTAAGTGTTTGTCCAAACTTAGAAATCACCCACTAGGATTGTGTCTTTCCACAGACAGTGGCTATGCATCCTTGCCTGGAAAAGTCTCCTTTTCATTCTCTGTGAATAAGAACATCAAGTATGTTATATGAGTAACGTCCAAGATAAAAGCCATGTCCGTGATAATAATTTATTTCTAAAAGCAATTTTATAAACTGACTTGGCCAAGCTATTAAAGCTTGCCACATGTAAGAATAAAGGAGAAAAAAGAAGTAAGGAAGGGAATAAGGAATGAAGAAAAGGAGAGAGGGAAAAAGGAAGGAAGGAGGGAGGGAGGGAAGGAAGAAAGGACAGTTAAATGTTTGCATTGTTGGAAAAAGTACTTGAAAATAAGGCTATAAACTACAGAACCAAAGGCATTATATGTTTCCCTTTTTATTTATTTATTTTTGTCCCTTGTAGTAACAGAGTAAGGTGTAAAAAATGCTTTATAGCAATTTTGTCTCATTAATCATAGTATACAATATAGTAACTATTTGTTCTATATATTCCATAGTATAAATCATGATTTTAATGAATTATTTAGTTTTAAAAAATTGAGTCTCAGAAATTGTACATCATTATCATAAATGGCATGGCATTTTGAAATATGTAAACGTAATGGATGGCCAAATAGAGCTAATTAACGTGCATTAAAGTGGTAGGGTTTCTAATTGCCTTTCATAATATTTGACTATTAGACTTTTATTGATCATGAATTGAAACCTTTACAAAAAGAAAATATACTCCCATTGTTAAAAGAAGTTGTGACAATGCTGTAAAATTCAGAAAAACAATACAACATCTAAATAGAGAAATAGTGCTAATAGTACATATTTTCTTACGTAAACACAGAAAGGATCACATTTGTATGAAGAGGGAAATATTCTGCATTTTAATTTATTTAAAACTGATCAGGCAAGTAACTACAAAATGATTAAATCATGATTCCTCTAAAACCATGAATGAAACCACCCATCCTTGGTGGTTCTAATTCTGTGGGACACAGAAATAATCCTTGTAAATACATCAGAAAATGAATTAAGTACTAACTGGTGTTAAATGTAACACTCAAAAGAAAACTGGATGATGCATGAGTGAGAGGCATCATTTTCTCTAAGGGACACAGTTACAGAAAAGAAATAGGTGAGAATCATTCCATTATCCCAGAAAGGAAAGCAATTCTCACCTGTTGCAAATCTACAATGAGATAAGTATCAGAATGGAAGTAATGCTCATAACAACATCATCATAGATACTAAATATCTAAAAAGGGTCCAGCAGATGCACTTGCTAAAATAAGTCACAAAATCTATATATGACAATTGATTACTATAAAAAGTGTGGTAGCATAAGTTTATAGTTATAGCTTACCTCATATTTTATTCATTTATATTAATTTTTTAGTTAACAAATTATCATGATAGTACATTAATGTATTGTTAGCAATTTTAATTCACTTTAATAGCATAAGTATGATTACACAGTTATAATAGACTGAAGTATTTGTTGTGTGATATTTTGATCCTGTTGTGACAAATACAGCGGCTTGAAGTCAGAGGGCAGTGCTAGCCACTAGCTGACCAAAATTCACCACAGAGGTTTTGGAGAACTGAAGACAGATAGGACAGGAAATAATAAGGCAGGGCGGAGAGGGATCTTGGCCCTTTTGGACGAAGGAATGGAGCAGGTAGGAGAGGACTCCTGGCCTTTTTGCTTCTCTAATCTTTCAGGCTCTTACCCTGATATCTGACTCCCAAATTTTTATTGATTAAAGAATAACTAGATTAATGCTTTATCTATTATCATAACACTAGGCATGATTTTCTTTAAAATTTAAAGACAGGTAATTTTTTAAATCCATAATAACCTGCTTCCTAAAGATCAACAGTATTTGGAGATGTTTTTACTTTTTGTAGCATTAATATATGACATGATATATTTTTTATTTTATTTTATGTGTTATTATTATCCTTTAGAAACCTGTGCTGTTTGCTAATGAGAAACAGAAAGAGAGTGGATTCAGATGGGAGGAGAGATAAAGAGGGAAGGGGAGAAGTAGAGGGAAGGGAAACCATAATCATGATATATTGTGGGAGAGAAAAATATGACATGGTAACTTTTTAGAACATTTGTAAATATGTTTAGAACATAGCTGACATACTTTTTGGGAACCGAGGTGGGTTGTCATTGACGTCAGTGAGGGTAATATTGACAATTGTTGTTCCAGCAAGGCCACCAAGTTGTCCACCCATGTCCTTCGCTTGAATGAGGACTTGGTACTGCTCTTTGACTTCTCTGTCCATGTTTGGCAACGCTGTTCTAATAACACCTTTGGGGGAAAGTGATAACAGAGAATCAATATCACAAACAGAATGCTTCCCCTGACCCCATCAGACTGAAACAAAAGAAAGTAGTTATGTCTAGATTTATTAGCAATGGCACATTAAATAAAATACTCTATCAAAATTTAAAATAACCTAACTACCCTAAAGTTGGAATGTGACTTTTATTTTTTTGGATTTTTACAGCCAGATCTTAAAATGTAGTTATGAGGAAAACAAAAAAGGTTACAGTGTACCTCAACATCAAGGTCAACTCTCCCCAAGTAAACTAAGTTAGGCCTCATATACATATTCAAGTCTATGCTGAGATGAAAAAGAATGTTAATACTTTTAGATTAAATTGTACACATGGAATAATTTAGGTAATTAAACTGAATTGAGTGTATAATTCCAAAGACTATTATTATCATATCCATTCTTTAGTTTACAATAAAAAATCCACTTAACTTAAAAGTACATAAACTATGTCATTTACATAATGTGTCTGTTTTGTCTTTCTGGAGCTTCCCTAACTATTTTCACTGAAGATTTCCATCCCTTCCTGCGCCCTTAGCTGTCATCAGTTATTATCATTGTGGGGTCTTTGAAACTTCTTCCATCAAGGTAATCCACTGTCCAAGATAGTGTCTGATGTTTAAAACTCTCAGTATGTGGTTGAATAAATGAATGACTGAGTGAATGAAAGTGATTTTACATTTTTCAATCTTATATCACATATGCATATTTACATATAGCAGTCATTTCCATTCTTGTATCCAGGTATAGGAACTATTTTATATTTCTTTTTATTCATAGTAAAAATGTAAGACTTTCAGAATCCTTTGGAAATTGAATTATAAATTTTATTCCAAATTCCAATAGGTAGTCAAGAGTTGTAACAGGTAGAGATTGAAGAACCTTTACTTTAAGCACATGTGATTTTGATGGTGGTAAGTTATATCTTAAGTAGAAAAGCATGTATGAATAATAAAAAATCAGCCATCAATACAGTATAGAGCATTCAAATCAGTACCCCAGCATACATCCATATATCTGTGCTTGCTACCATCTACTTACCCATTGCTATATTTTTGCTAATGCATATTGAACTGCAATCTGAGATTTCATCTGGCACTTGGCAGGAAATAGTTACAGAAAAGTCATCCATCATTTTTGGTCCTAATGCTTTATTCATGAATTGGTACTGACACCATTTTGATTCAATCTGTCTTCTCTTCAGCACAGGCTTCTGATGCTTTATTTTCAATGTTTCTAAAACTAAGACTCTTAAAGTCCACATCTCAGTGTTGTTGTCTTACATACCTTACATCTTGTGGCATCTATCTGATGGGCAATGTTCACGTTTTCTAGATAAATGCCTGGTTTTGACACTTGGTATTTGCTGTCTAATCATAACATTGACCATGTATGATTTGTACTCAATTCACTATATAAACAGTCCTTTATTTTCAATGTACACATACTTTTGCTCTACATCATTTATTTCTCTACCTTATGCATCTCCCAGGATGAAAACTGTATGTAGCAGAGAGAAAAGAAAAGGAATGGGGAAAGAAGATGGGAGTAGGGGGAGAAGGAGAGAGAAAGAAAGAGAACAAAAGAGATAAGGATATTACTCTAGGGAACATTATCAGTAGCTCACTTCCTTCTACTAATAATGCTAGACTTCAGGTCATTGTAGATGAATATATTTACAATGTCCAATTTTTTGTTAATATATTTAACAGAATAAGTTTTCTGTTATTGGCCACAATCAGATCATATATTATAAATAAATGTGTCTAAAAATAATTATTAGGTGCTGTGCAAGTGTCTCAGGGGGAAAATTGCTTGCCATTCACTTGTCATAGGATTGGGTTATTGGGTATTTACAGAACTGTTGGGTGAGTATGGTAGACCACTTGTAATCTCAACACTTAAATAGGGCAGAGAGGAGATCTACAGAGAACACTGGCTACATAGGACTCTTGAATCAGTGAACCTCTCATTCAATTTAGAGACCCTGCCTCCATACATAATGTGGAGAGGAACCAATAGAAGTCATACCATGTGGACCTCTGGGCTCCACATGCACACACAAAAATACATGTGCTCATATCATACACATATACAGTTGCTAAAATAACAGTAACTAAGCAAAGCACAGATCATTTATTCTATTTTCTATATAGCACATCCAATAATGTCAAACTCAAACTGTGATGAAATACTCACTTATAATTTAATATTTTAGGGAGAATGTGTGTACCTGTTAATCTGTTCTGATCCTCTTTTTCCACCATGTGGATTCCACAGATTCAATTCAGGTTCTTAGGGTAGGCTTGAGAGCAAGCACCTTTAGCTACTAAGTCTCCTTGCTAGCATTTTCCCATTTAGTTTACAAGGAACAACTGTAATCGTTTATGTATATGTATGTACAAATGAAAATGAGACCAAAACTCTTTCTTCCTATGACTCAGTTTAGTCATTGATAGCTCTTTCCTCACAGAGAAAAAGAAATTACTTTTTTCTACATGACAGTTCTACCACTTCCTGAGTACATGTATATCTCACGCAGAAATATCTTTTCTTTTATTTTCTTCATTGATTTTATGTGTGTGTGTGTGTGAAAACATGTGTATATGCACGTGTGTGTGCAAGACACAGCTTGTATGTGACAGACAGAGGACAAAATTGTGGAGTTAGTTGTCCTATTCCATTATTTGTCCTTTGGCAATTGAACTCAAGTTGTAAGGCATAACAGCAAAGGTCCATAATTGCTGACCTATATCACTCACTCAGTATTTTTCTTTCAAGATTGAACATATCATGACCATTCTGTTGACATTTGTATCTCATCATTCATTTAAGAAATTCATCAGTTTATTCAATGTGTGTGTGTGTGTGTGTGTGTGTGTGTGTGTGTGTGTGTGTG
>CABHPP010119197.1:308-19155 GCA_902168425.1 Peromyscus attwateri | reverse complement strand
TGTGTGTGTGTGTGTGTGTGTGTGTGTGTGTGTGTGTGTGTGTGGTGTTAGCATGCATTGGTGTGCATATTCATTTATGTAGTTGTGTACATAAAAATCAGTTTGTGTATATGAGGGGGGCAGAGTACCACCTTGACTGTCTTTCTCAGGAGGTGTCTTTCATATTTTTTGAAACAAGTCTCTATCTAGGACCTAGAGATTCCTGACAGCTCAGCAAGCCCAAGCAGTTGCCATCCAGCTTTGGATTACAAGCATACATCACTGCACTTGGCATTTTGTGTAGAATATAGATATGAAACTCAGGTCTCCAAGCTTGAACAGAGAGAACTTCCATAGTGTTCTTTTCCCTCAGGCCCTACATACCATCATTTCTAAAACTGTGACCTTTTTGAACTCTTGAGTTCTCTTGAAATCTGAAGTTGGAGAATTGAAGCAAATAATATTGTTTTTGGTCATATACTGTTACTGCACATGTTACAAAACAAGGAACACAATATGCAGCTTTCTCTTAATGGTTGAGTATTTTCCTTGACAAATTTTTCTTCTTAATATACATTTACTTCCATTGATTTTTTTTGCGCTTGTGTGTTTATAATCAATAATGTCTTAATGTTTCATGTCAGTTCATTCATTCAGATAAATGTACAAAAGAGTGACTATTTTGTATAGGTAAAACTTTAATTTTGCCATTAAAGGAAAAAAATTATTGTTTACCTTACCAGCATTAACTTAGATATATGAGTTCTGTAAGACTGTATTCTGAACTTATACCAAGACAATTTTCAATCAATAAAGCATCATAAGTACTCATATAATATTTAAAGCATTGCCTCAATACATAGTGTGTGACCTTTGTTGTAACTTTAGTGTGGGACCTTAAAATAATTAACACATTTTAAGCCTGAAAGCTGCCTTATAAATATCAATCTTTATAATTGTTGACAAATGCTACTTTCATCCTTGAGAGGCTCTTCTTACAAGGAATGACATTGAATATGGAGATTCAGGGCCCCTTAATATTGTGAGAACAAGTAATACTTGAGTGCTCATCTATAAACAAAACAGCTACATGATCTCTGGAGTTCAGTCCATACCACAGAGGACAGAACAGAAAGAATTTAAGAACCAGAAGATCAGGAGAAGGACAGTGAAATGCTATCTCCAGGGCATGAC
Source organism: Peromyscus attwateri (assembly GCA_902168425.1). NCBI lineage: Eukaryota > Metazoa > Chordata > Mammalia > Rodentia > Cricetidae > Peromyscus > Peromyscus attwateri. The sequence goes on along the minus strand of CABHPP010119197.1, from coordinate 17,982 downwards.
ACAGCATTGCCGTCATGGACTCCAAGCAACTGATGTTTCCTATACTGGGCCTGCATAAAACTTGGAGTGCTACCAGTCAGTTGAATATGAGATATACTCCTGCCACACCCCTCCTGGCTGAACTATTGGCTATTGGAAGATTCTTAGGGAGTCATTATCTTCAGGGTTTTTTTTTTTTTTTTTTTTTTTTTGCCTTCTATGGAGCTCACTAGGCTCCAGTAGATTGTTTCAAACAGGGCTACAGAGATGCCTCTGGTTGACTGAATCACAAAAGAAAACAAAGACATGAATGTGTAAAAAGATGTGTAAGGAGGGAGGAGTGATGACTGGATGGGAGGGAGATAGTAGAGCGTGGAGGGTGAAAGCAAACAGAGTACATTTTATACATACACAAAATAGTCAAAAATCAGATTTAATAAAGTTGTAAAAAAGGAATAGAGATGAGATACAGGATGGAGGTAAGCTTTATTTTGGACACAGGCTTGAGACTTCTGCTACTAAATACAGGGATACATTCACTTGCAAGTTTCTTGAGAATTCCTCCATAACTGGGCAATCTTTATCAGATTTCTTCATATGAATTCAGAGGTTGGAAAGATTGCACAGTTTTTAGTATAAACAGTAGAAAAATGAAAAAAAATCAAGTAGATTCTATAGTTACATTCTTGCTACTTATGATGATTTCAATAAACCAGCAGAAGAGAAAAATTATAAGGGACACATTTAAAAAAATAACCATATCTTAAAATATTTGACCAAAAAGTTCTGTAGTAGTGGTTATGGATATAAAGGCTTTTAATGCTGAAAAATTGCACATGACATGGTTAAAATGATAAATTTTATATTACATGTATTTTGCCATAATGGAAAATGAGGATTTTAAATTAAATAAATGATGTTGAAACAAAATATCATAAGCCTTTCTCAAATGGCAACTGGTTCATTTGAAAAATAAATAAATCACCACATGATATACAATGCATCAAACTATAGTTGTCTAAATCAGGCTGGCTGTGCAGAAAAAAATTAAATATATTAAAAGAATTTTATACAAAAATTAAGACACAAGAGTCAATTATTCACAATAACATTTGTTTTCCCGAATGGAAGATTGCTGTCTTGGAGACATGGCGTCCTGATTTCATGTAATAGATTGAATGTAATTTTATTTTTGTACCTTCTTCTAGACTATAGTTTTTCTTTCCATATTTTGAAATTATACATGTGTGATGGCTTGTTTTAACTGTCATCTTGACAATCTAGAATTAACTAGAAGAGATTCTAGTTCAGGAATTATTTCCATCATACTGGCTTGTGGACATGCCTCTGGTGGTTTGTCTTGACTACTAACTGACCAGCTCACTATGGGTGGCTCCATCCCATAGGGAATCCCTGAAATTTTATAAAAGGGAAGAAAGCTAGCTGAGCATCAGCAGAGAGCAAGAAAGCAAGGACCCATGCATTTTTTTCTCTTTGAGGATGTGGATGTAATGCTTTAGGTGTCTATCTTGGCTTAATCACAGTAGTAGACTATAATATGGAAATATAAAACAAACAAATCCTCTTAGGTTGGTTTTGGTCAAGGTATTTTGTCACAGAAACAGAAATTACACTAAAACAACTTGTAAATGTAACATTTTACTATCATATAAACATAAAATATGAGATATAATTCTTTATTTTAAAAATTCTTCTACATTTTGATTTTAAAATACCACTGAGTAATATTTTTAGGAAAAGAAGTGAATATATTCAGAGTAAATTACTTCTTGTTAAAGCAACTAAGTTGGAAATAAGAGAACTTTTATGAGAACTAATTTTTTTCTTGGGTTATTTCACAGGCTGCCTCATTTTACCTTAATGCCTATTTATAGTTATACATAAGTTTGCTATAATCCTGGGAGAAAGTAGGATTAGGAATGCATATCAAACAGCAATATTAATACAGAATTCATTTACATATTCTGGTTTCAGCTGAATAAATAATGAGTATATTTATCTCTTTCTAAATGTTTAGGCACCAAAAGTTTTTATGAGACTCTTTCTTTAATAATTGTTTTAAATGGTTCCTACACTCAAATAAGAAAATTTTAGATAGTATTGGTTTTCATGTATTTTATTTAGTAACTGCAAACTGAATCATAAAAGGAAGCTATATGGCTGGAACAAATGGAGACTATTTCTGAGAAATTGCAATTATCCTTGATTTTTGATTTTCTCTTATCTACCACAAGGTGATAAATTTGACAAAAAGTATTCTTAATGGTTTTGGTGCATGAAGAACTAGTTTTCACTCTCGTAATGAAGTGCCTCATCACCCACTCTTTTCCTGTCTAGTGGTCTGAGGCATTGTTACAGCAAGACTTCTGTCTCCACTGAAAATCAATGCTTCTCAAATCTATTATGCAGCTGATGCCAGAAGAGATTCACCTTTACCTCTAAATACCAAGCTTCATATGAAATTATAAATACACGATTATGCAGTCATGAAGCACATACATTTTCAACTGCAAAATAATAATTTTCATATACATTAGAATTTGTCTACTATTCATACTAACTATGAAAAGTAGAGGTTTTAGATTTTGCTTTACTCATATAATTTTATGTGCAGTTTTATTTTGAAGACGGCAATCATTTTAGATTTTTAATGTGCTAAAATTCATATTTTCCTAATTTTTTTTTGGTCAGATGTTGCTTCCATCCATCTCACCTACAATGATTCTTTCCTTATTAAGATTTCAGGCTTTCCTGGAAACATTTTGAGTTTGTATAAGTCACTGATTCTGTAGAATTCATCACCACAACTCTGAGTTTGTGGGCTCTCTTACTCTACCAACCACTACACACACCAAGTTTGCTTTGTGCTTGTCTTTGTATCTCTGCAGGGTATTCCTTAGGGAAGAAAAGAAGTTAAGCAACAGATAACATCAGTGCTTTCATTTGTGGTCACGGTTTTCATTAAGGCAAAGTTGGAACAGGCCTATAAATCTATAAGGAGATACAGCACACAGGGATTCCATGAGAAGACAGGAAAAATTCACACAAGTTTGCTTCTTTGTCAGGCTGTGTAGTCTATCTATTCTGTTTCTGAGGAACTTTTTGAACTTTACATTCAAAAAAGAACTTCCTGAATCTTTTTCCTCTCCAACTTTTCACTTTTTGTCTTTGTCTACAAATGTGAGTGATTTTCCCCTTAGTTAAATTTCAGCAAGTTTTTTTTAGGGGGAGGGGAGTTGAGACAGGGTTTCTCTGTGTAGCTTTGGAGCCTTTTCTGGAACTCACTCTGTAGCCCAGGCTGGTCTCAAACTCAGAGATATCCTCCTGCCTCTGCCTCCAGAGTGCTGGGATTAAAAGCATGCACCACCACTGCTTGGCTCAGCATCTTTTTAAAAACAATATTCCTGTATATCTCCCTCTATTTTCTCTCCTATTATTGAATAAATAACTTGTAAATATTATTTCCACAGCACACAATCATTTAAGCATTAGGCATTCTGGTTTTTAATTTCCAACACTGTCCAACTGAGAGAGAGTAACCCTTTCTAGATCGTCTTCAGTTCATACACCCTTCTTAAAATATGTCTTAAAGTGGACTAGTGAAAAGACTTATAGGATTAAACTGCCTGCTGTCAAGGCTGATGACTTTAGTTTAATCCCTGAGCATTACAGTTCATAAGAAGAGAACCAACTTATTCCCACAAACTTTTCACGGACTTCCAGACACACAGTGTGGTATGTGCGTGCACACACTTGCACGCACACGCACATACACACACACACCCTACACACCAAATGAAATATACTAACTAAAAAATATTTTTCTAAAAATTTATTCTTTGAGAATTCACATATTTGGAATTGATCAAAGCGTCTTATATGTGTGCATGAAATTTTCAAAGCAAATAAACCAAAATATAATGAATTTACTAGGAGACATAAATTTAAGTTCTTCATTTGAACAAGGATGATGCCAATGGAAACACTAAAGTGGATGGGAAGAAGCCCAGGGGTTCTCAACTTTACATAAGAATGAGGAAAGTCAGGAGAAAGGTGGTTTTGCCCAGGGAAGAGCACACCTAATGGTTGTCCAGTGCCCAATGATCAGCCTGATAACACACATACAAGGAACACTATACGGACATGAGTCAATTATATTTACAAATACATATGCATTGTTTTTTTTTTCTCTGCCTTTCTTTTTTTTATTAATTTAATTTTACATATTAGCCACGGATTCCCCAGTCCTCCCTCCTCCTGCCGCCCCCCCCCCAATCCATCTGCCATTCCCACCTCCTCCAAGGAAAGGACTCCCCTGGGGATTCAGCTCAGCCTGGTAGATTCAGTCCAGGCAGGTCCAGTCCCCTCCTCCCTTCACCTAGGCTGAGCAAAGTGTCCCAGCATAAGCCCCAGGTTCCAAACAGCCAGGTCATGCAGCAAGGACAGGTCCCAGTCCCACTGCCTGGAGGCCTCCTAAATAGTTCAAGCTAATCAACTGTCCCACTTATCCAGAGGGCCTGATTCAGTTCCATGGGGGCTCCTCAGCCATTGGTTCACAGTTCATGTGTTTCCACTAGTTTGGCTATTCGTCCCTGTGCTTTTTCAATCATGGTCTCAATATCTCTTGCTTATATAATCCCTCCTCTCTCTCGCCAATTGGATTCCTGGAGCTCCACCTGGGGCCTGGCCATGGATCTCTGCATCTGCTTCCATCAGTCATTGGATGAGGTTTCTATCACGACAGTTAGGGTGTTCGGCCATCCGATCACCAGAGTAGGTCAGTTCAGGCTTTCTCTCGACCTTTGCCAGTAGTCTATTGTGGAGGTATCTTTGTGGATTTCTGTGGGCCTCTCTAGCACTTTGCTTCTTCCTATTCCCATTGGGGTCTTTATTTATCACGGTCTCTTTTTCCTTGTTCTCCCTCTCTGTTCTTGATCCAGCTGGGGTCTCCCGCTCCCCTAAGCTCTCTTTCCCCCTACCCTTGCCCTTCATAACCCCCCCTCACGTCCTGAGGTTTGCAGGCAAATGGATGAAAGTAGAAACTATCATCCTGTGTGAGGTAACCCAGACTCACAAAGACAAACATGGTATGTACTCACTCATAGGTGGATACTAGATGTAAAGCAAAGGATGACTAGACTGCTACTCACAACTCCAGGGAGGCTACCTAGTAAAGAGGACCCTAAGAAAGACACAGGGATTGCCCAATGACAGAGAAATAGATGAGATCTACATATGCATTTATATGTTTGCATATGCATACAAAAACAAATTAGTAGAAAAGGAAGCAATACATTTGGAAAAGAATGAGGATAAGTATATGGGAGGATTTGAAGGGGAAGGGAAGGAAGAAATGTTGTAATTATATTATAATCCCAAAGACAAAGTAAAAACATTTGACTTTAATTTGAATGTATTCCTTCTAGCATGTTTAGAATTTTTACTTTATACTAAGTTACAATTAAGAATGTATTTAATAAGGGCTATTCGGAAGTTCCTCTTTTTTTTTTTTTTTTTTGGTTTTTTTTTTTTCGAGACAGGGTTTCTCTGTGTAGCTTTGCGCCTTTCCTGGAGCTCACTTGGTAGCCCAGGCTGGCCTCGAACTCACAGAGATCCGCCTGGCTCTGCCTCCCGAGTGCTGGGATTAAAGGCGTGCGCCACCACCGCCCGGCCGGAAGTTCCTCTTTAACTGTGACATGTGATGGTCAGAGTGGCTGTCTCCTTAACGAAACTAAAGATTTAGTCTGAATGGAAAACTTCATTTCATTCAAATAGCACCAAAACCTGGAGCCCTGGCTCAATTGGGGATGCTGACTTACTTAATATAGACCTCAGGACTGATTAATCTCACCGCAAAATGAAAAAGAAGAGAGAAGGAATGAATAAAGGAAGGAAACATAAAATTGGCCATGTGTATACTTCCAAACCCTTATTATGCTACTTACATTAGAGCTAGTTTTGAAATCTGAAATTCATTTATAGACTTGTTCAAAAGAAAACAAAACAAATCCAACCCACCAAACAAACAACAACAACAACAAAAAAACCCATAAAAATGTGTCTGCTTATAAAGAACAATTCTAATATAAACAATGTTCTTGGTACAACACGATCCCAAGTGTTGAACTTCCATCACAGCAAGCATATGTTGCATGTTCCTCAAAACCAACCCTCTATAATACTTACGCAGATAACAAAAGAAATTACAGATGCTTCTGAGTCACGGTTGAACAATAAAACTGAACACAATCTAGAATTCTGACATGAACCAATAAATGAAAATGTGTTTTTAGACTGATGAGTAAACGTTTAGATTTGAAATTAAAAAAAAAAAAGACTCCTAGCTAACAATGTCGGACCTTTTAAATACAGGTGCAAACATTTATATTTACACAAATCTCAGTAAATATTTATTTATTTACTCAGCAAAAGAAAAACGTCTCCCGCAGTCATGCAAGATATTTTCTATTTTGTCAAACGATAGCTCACTGCTTCTTTTTTGCTATATTGGAAGAGATGATATTTGATTCCAAGATTTCATTAAAGTTGAATTGCTTGAGTGAGTGGTGATAAGGTTGTGCCAAAGTAAAGGTTTACCTGTCTTGGGATCAATGGAGAAATAAGGTTGACCCTGAAGAATGCTGTAGACAACTCTGGCACTGTTCCCATAGGTGGGGTCATCTGCATCGGTGGCCTTGACCTGGAGCACGTAGGCACCTGCAAAATAACACAGTGTCACTTTCCTTTACAAGGGTGAAAGGCATAGTTGACTGTTCTGTGAATGCTCTGAGTGCACTTTGCACCCAACAATTACTTAAACAGCATAACTGGGCAGTTTCAAGTCCAAGAGACAATGATTACCCTCAACTCACCAAGGATGTTATCATCATAAAGACCGAACAAAGGTGGCAAAATAAGGAGAACCCTTGCAAGCCACTGGCAATAATGTTAATATTATTTCATGGTAACGATACAAGATTTATTTTTTAAATGGAAATATAAAGGAACATTGTGATCTAGTAAGTCTACGGTGAGTAGGTCCAAATATAAAAGAAAATGTTGAAGAGACATCCACACTGTGGAGGCAAGAAAGCACTACTGCCATGAGCCAAGAACTGGAAAGAAGCTAAGTAACCATTCACTAATAAGTGGAAAAAAATAATAGAGTACATAAACACAGTGTGATACCAAGAAGCTATGTAGCATGTATACTTAGGCATGAGTGTGTATTGCTGACCCATCCTCATTCATTCACTGAGTATTTATTGAACGCCTCCTGGGTGTCGGACATGTGCTGGGTGCTGGGAATGCCACTGGATCATGAAATTCACCTCTGGAGGAAACGGGATAACAAGTTAACACATAAGTAATGTAGTTTGCAGTAGTGATTAAGTGCTATGAGGAATAAACTAGGGTGGTATGTAGAGGGGGGTGGGGGGCCAGGTAGCAAGGGTCAGAAACTGTGCTGAAGGTGCCGGGGCCAGGTGAGGGAGCAGTGCCAGTACACAGCACAGGTGCTGCTGGCTCTGGGGACGAGATGCAGGTGCTGGAGGTAGTTTGTGGGGAGGGAGGCGCTGAGCCGTGAGCTTAGCACCTAGCATTTATGGGCCTGTTGTGTTTATTTTGTTTCTACTGACTGATGCTAAAACTCTTGGAGGAACTCGAGGGATGTTGAGAAGACCAAAAGTCCCCGGTGACACTGACACAAAGCTCCCATATCCGTTTCCTTCTCATTCCCGTTCTCGGTCTCCCACATGCAGTCATTTGCTCAGGAAGTCTTTGGGGAAACTAATGACCTGTAAGTCTGAAGTGGGTGACTGGCTTTCTCCATTTAAGGCTGGAGAAAGAACTTCCCAGATGGTCAGAAATACAAGACTGCTTGTTTTTTCTCTGCAGGTTTGTTTTTTTGTTTGTTTTGCTTTTTAGGTGTTTGGCAGGAAGAGGCTGTTGTAAGACTGAAGCCTTGGTGTGTAGAGCAGGCTTCATAGGAGCACACAGTCAGTGGGTTGTGTTAGGGCATGAGTCTGTTACCATGCATTTCAGTGCAGACACCTTCAGGCAAGCCTCTGGCCCACTGGTCACTGCCTTCCCCCCTCTCCAGAGAGGGCTATTGGCTCACAAAGCCCCTTCCAGGCCTCACAGCCACCACCACAATTTATTGTAGTGTCTTAACTCAATGTCACCACAGCGTGGAACATTAGAGGAAAGCCTAGACTTTGAGTTGATAGAGAGCCAGTTGAAATATCATCGATAGAATCTTAGTTTTAGGAAGAATTGGTTTGATTTCTAGCTTTATTACTACTAGGTATGTAAGCTTGGGCAAATCGCTTAATCTTCAGGTCTAGTTTTCTCACAGAATGAGGACACTGGACTAAATGATTTCCCAATTTCCAGCTAGTCCTAGAGTTCTATATTTCTACATAGTTGAATTATTTTATCATGCTGTTGCTGGGGAATACAACTAACACTTTTGAAGCTACTAATTTTATGTCAAGCTTTAAAGTCCATAATTGTTATCTTCAGAAAATATTATTTGACCTACAGTATGTCTAAATCAATTTAATAAAATCACTTTATAACAGGGAAAAAAAAAAAAAAGAAGCTATGTAAAATACTGGAATCCTTGTGTTTGAAGGAACACAAAGTTTCAGAGTTCCTTGTGTTAAGTGGAATAAGACAGCTGAAGAAAGACAAATACCAAATGACCTCACATACATGTGTGATCTAAACTAATAGACCTCAGAGAACCTGAAGATTTAAGGGAGTTTACAAGAGGTTTGGGGATGTAGAGAGAGGGGGTGAAGTTTGATCAATGCTTACTGACTTCCAGTTACATGGAGAAAATAAGTTCTGGTGCACTATTGCAGAGCAAGGTAATCATAATAAAACAATGTGCTTCAGATTTCAAAAGGCTAGACAAAAGTTTTATTAAATGTTTAAGGTATAGAAATGACAAACATTTGAGATGACTAAAATAATTATATTTAACTTGATTTTATCATCAAATGGAACATGTATGAGAACTCTCTTTGAATTCCACTAATATTTGCAACTTTATGCATGAAATTATGTTTCCTGTTTAATGAGTGTATGTACATAAAATATAAAAATGTGAATGAACTTTAAAAAGTAGGCAACAATAGAGTTGTTATTGTAATTGATGCATATATCACATACATTTTAAAACTATGTTTGTTTCCAGTACATAGATCATTGAACTGAAAGGCACCACAATATCTTTATTGATTTACATACCAAAGAAAACATCAGGTACCATTTACATGAGCTCAGCTGCTCACTGTGGAAGGTTGAATTTCATGATTAAAATATCAATAGAGAAGCTAAAAGGTTTAGAGGCTGTTAAGTGATATGTAACTTCAATTTAAAAATCAACAATGGCCTCTGACCATTAGGAAGTCTTTAATTAGAAAATAATGTTAAAGAAACAAAGAAAACAAAAATGAAGGAAAATAGTTGCACTGTCCAATAGCAGGAGAGGACCTCTTGGTCTCCGGGCCTAATTCCTCATAGGTTTGGGGCATAGCAAATCATTATAGCCAAACCAAAATATTTATACCTTTTCTTGGTCTTTGAGAATTGTGTGTAGATTTAGGTACTAAGAAAAGCAGGACAGTTTTTACTGTTATACATTCATATATATATATATATATATATACATATATATATATAAAATTATAAGAACTTTAAAACTATCTCTTCCAAATGCTTTGCCCAATACTACTATTCTTAGTTTAGAATCAAGAAAAAAAGACAAGATATTACAAATTATAACAAAAGTCTTCACTAAGTCATGTTATCTGTAGAAATTTCCAATGATATGTAAAAATATACATATTTAATATAAATAAACACACATATATATTAATACAGAGAAATGTATATGTAACTTAATATTTCTTGCAAATAGTTAATACCACATATATCCAAGTTGTTATATTGAACGAGTCATCTTTGCTAACTGGGGGATACAGCACAAACACCAAACAGACAGGGAACTGTCAGGGCAGAGGGACCAATCATCCTTCTATCTGTACTTTCAAAAAAACTACACTATTTAGATAAAGAAATAATGTAGAATTTCAATAGTATGTACTTATCTCTGAGATGATTTTGGGAATTTCAAGCCATATGAACAGGGGAAAAGTATGTTACAGTAACCTTTTATAGGGGAATTGTAGACAATGCCAAGAAACTGCAAGTAATGCCTAGTTCTATCCATCATTATCAATATTTTTATTGCTATCAGTATTACTTAGTGTCTAAATTGAAACTTGTGCAAATCCTTTTTCAGGTTTTCCAGACATAAAGAAACACTTTTTCAGCTGGGCGGTGGTGCCTCCCAGCACTAGGGAAGCAGAGGCAGGCAGATCTTTGTGAGTTCAAGGTCAGCCTGGTCTACAGAGCGAGATCCAGGAAAGGCGCAAAGCTACACAGAGAAACCCTGTCTCAAAAAACAAAAAACAAACAACCCCCCCCCCCCAAAAAAAAAGAAACACCTTTTCATTGAATGCTGTCTTTTTATGGAACCATCCTTTAACTGCCTTGACAGGTTAGCATCCTGATTTTTCTCAAAACATCAACTCTAAAACTCTGTTTACCTACTTTTTCCTCTAGCTTCTTTTACACAGACACATGGTCTCTCTTTCAATAAACAAAAATTATGTTACTTTCTATTAAAAATAAGTTAAAGTTAAAAGCAAGACAAAACAAAATAGCCCTTTAGTCTATTTGTATACCTAATGGATAATATCTCAACTCAGCTTTCTCCACTGTGCCTTTGGGATAGACTCTAACCATGCTACCAGAAACTATATCATACTTGCTCACACTCCCTTACTGCTGGTGAGGAGTCTTTCATACTGTGCGTTCTTGCTGTCATCATTAACATGCTACCTGGAGAAAACTGTATTTTTCATCAGCTTCCCAGCATCGTGTTATATCAATGAGTCCTGCTTTGTCTGTTTCCAGCCAAGATCACCCATTCACTACTTTATAGTCCATTAGTCTTAGTATATTCATATTTCTTTAACTCATAAACATCTTCTGTATTCTCTCTATCTCCAGTCAATGCTGCAGGGGAATCTTCTGAGTATTAAGAATACAGTTCTAGAACTTCGCTTCAGACAGTTCAGTTTACTGCTCTTGTGTTAGCTCTCAGAAACTACAACTGATACACAGACAAAGCTGAGTAGATCCCTTCCACATAGTCTTCCTGAAAGAATCAACCAGCTGGTACAGACTCTATACCATGTCATTATATACCATATTCCCAGGTATGAATGCTAGCTTCAGTAATAATATTAATGTGATGTGGTACACATTTATCTCTGCTTTTCTTCTTTTGTCTAAGGTCAGAAAAATTAACTTATTTTGTAATAATATTACATGAGCAAATACAACAAATTTCAATAGACTTTATCATATGATAACAATAGTTACTATTTAAGTGTTTGTTAAAAACAACAAAACTATACAAACACATCACTCATGGGGTGTCAAGTACAAAAATTTCAACACTAGTATGAGTCATGTTCTTATCATCCACTTGTTAATATTAAAAACCTAATTTGGATATTATGCTCCTATGGATGATTAAAAGGGCTATTTGTGGATGTGTTTTTCATACATATTAAAATACAAAAATTCACATAATGAACCTTGTTGGTTGTTTTTCATTTCTTTCTCTTTTTTCCTTTTTTTTTTTGAGACAGGGTTTCTTTGTGTAGTTTTGGTGCACGTCCTGGATCTCGCTCTATAGACCAGGCTGGCCTCAAAATCACAGAGATCCACCTGGCTCTGCTTTCCGAGTGCTAGGATTAAAGGCATGCAGCACCCCTGCCTGGCACATTTATTTTTCTTAATTCAATTAAAATATAATTTTATCACTTCACTATCCCTCTCTTTTCTCTTCCTCTTATCCTTCCTGGTCAGATCCTTTCTCTCTCCCAAATTCATTTACCATTCACTGTTACATAGACATGTAAATTGATTAACATACAAATGCTATTTGATGAATCTGTCTGTTTCCAGGGCTGACTATTCCTTGGATCACCACACAGGGGGCTCATCTCTGGGGAAGGAATTTATCCCCCTCTATAGCTCTTCATTATCTATAGCTCTTCATCTAGACATGGGTCTCCATGAGATTTTCCCAATCCACACTGAAATATCAACTGGTTTTTGAATTGTTCATGTCTTGTTTAGAGAGCCATGTTGTTGACATCTCATGGGTGTAGTTTCCTGTAGCCACCAGAGAGTACAATCTCTTTGCATTCTTCCTGATCCTCTGGCTCTTGCAATCTTTCTGTTCCCTATACCAGAATGTGCTTTGAGCCTTGATTTCTAGAAGAAACCAAGTTCCTTTCTTTAAAAAAAAAATATTATTTACATCTCAATGGCAGATTCCCTTCCTTCCTCTCCTCCAAGTCCCTCCATCAACTTCCCCTCCACCCTCCCATCCACTCCTCCTTCATTTCTGTTCAGAAAAGGGCAGGCCTCCCATGGATATCAAGAAAACACAGCATATCAGGTTGCAGTAAGATTAGGCACCTCCTCTTGAATCAAGGCTGGCCAAGGCAACCCAGTATGAGGAATAGGATCCCAAAAGCTAGCAAAAGAGTCAGAGACAGCCCCCTGCTCCCACTGTTAGAAGCCTCACAAGATGACCAAGCTATACAACTGTAATATGTATACAGAGTGCCTAGGTGAATCCCATGCAGTCCCTGGTTGTCCAATGCAATCTCTGTGAAACCAATGAGCCCAGGTTGTTTGATTCTGTGAGTTTTCTTGTGGTGTTCTTGAACCCTCTGGATCCTCCTTCCCCTCTTCTACAGGATTCCCTGAGCTCCACCTAATATTTTTGGCTATGGGTCTCTGCATCTATTCCCATCAGAAAATATGTTTTTAAAGATGCTGTAGAATTTGTTCATTGATTAAATCTGTCTGAAATAATCAAAACTATTAAAATAGACTGGAAAAGACATCTCCCATTACAACCCCCAGGGTGCTAAGTAAGTCGCTTTAACTACAATTCTAGGATCAGTTTCTCTTTTCTTGCTGCTTATCCTGACAAAACTCCTCCTGGCCTCAGAGTAACCTCAGTAGCATTAATGGTGTGACATTGAGTCATAATTCTTTATTTGGTGCAAGGACGAAGAAGCACTTTGAAGTCATAAAAACTCTTGCTACATATGAACTAAACATTTTAGACTGTACATATTTACACCTCTTGATCAAGTATTACATTGATGGATAAGTGAATCCATTTTTTTATGAGCACTTCATCTCATGTGTGTATGCCAAGAATTCTATTGCATGAATACCAATGCAAATGGAAATGTTTCCTGCACAAGCTCACTGAACTCCAATTTATGGTTATGGCACAGTGCTTCCTCTTTCATATCTAATGCCATTTGAAAGTGTTTTCACAGATCTGTTAAGAAATTCAACAGAAATTATGATAAAATGTGTGAGACTGTAATGCATTTACTCAGTGGCTCTCAGAATCCAATATCCCTTGCATTTATTTCCAATGTGGCATCATATTCCTAATAGAACCCAGCAATTACTTTTAATTCAAACAGATCTAGAGAAATAGGATAATTTAGAGCTCGTTTAGTACCAACAAACATTTATAACATGATTGTTTTTACTTGATTAGATTGCTTAATCATGACAAGTGTTAGATGGGGTATCCATCTATCAGGCATCTATCCATTGCCCTGTTCAGTTATATGCATCTAAATTATTATGTTTAAAATGTATAATAAATAGTGCATATATATATATATATATATATATATATATATATATATGTGTGTGTGTGTGTGTGTGTGTGTGTGTGTGTGTGTGTGTGTGCGTATATAGACCAAAAGTCAAAAAGTTTGAATCCTGGAGTCTATTAATTAAATAGATATATCATCTTTCAAACATTACTAAAATAATAATGAAAATTTTATTAACCAATTTATATCCCCAAACATTGCTAAAATAATAGTGTAGTTTCCACAGATAAATTTATATCCCCAAAGTGAACCTTACCTAATATTGTAAACTGCTCATGTAGTAATTCATATATTAGTATTTACATTACCCTTTCCCAAATTGAATCTGGCAAAGTCAATAAGATCAATATAAACTAACAGAACTCCTTGCCTCCTTTTCCTGGCTAACATTGATTGTTTAAGTGTTGCGTATGTATCACATTTCAAGTTGGTCAAACATGAAGAGGCTTGCTAAAACCTGCTACCAGAGGCTTGAATACTGGTATGCAAATGACTGAAGTATATGAAGTTCTTTCAACACTTTGAAGGACACATGGCTAGAGAAAGCCACATAAGAAGCCACACAGAGAAAACAACTGTTCTTGATTAAATCTGACTCTATCTGAGCTTCCAGACACTGTGATGATTTGAGGATATAAATTCTGTGTCATGTGCTATGACTCTAAGTTAGATTGAGGATTCTTATTTCTCAAAATTGACAAAATTTTGGTAAGCCATTGAAACCTTAGCCTTGGTCACAACAAGTCTATGATGCAGGTATAAATAGTCAAGATTTCCAAGAAGTCATTTATAAATTAATTCATGTGAAAATCACTGAGCAAAATAACTGATGAACAGTGAAATTTCCCGAATATTGTTCTCACATTTCTTCAGCTTAATAGTGAAAGGGCAAAGTCACCAGAATATATTGAATAGAAGGATAACTCAGTTTTTCACATTAACTTCAATATTATTTAAGATAATATTTTTGACATGGGATTTTTCACATATCACTATTCAAAACCTCTAAGGTAACTTGAACAGCTACAGTGTGAGCAGCAAGATTATTTACAACCTGACATACTTGTTTTTCCATTTAAAATGTGTTCAATTTCTACAAACATCTTCTAGGAAGTCTTTTATCATCCACAGAGCTTTGTCACTTAATTTAAGGAAGATAATTGTCTAAGTGCCTCACTGGAAAATAATCAAGTGAGTTTTGTAAGGATAATAGTAATAATAATAATAATAATAATAATAATAATAATAATAATAATAAAGGAAATTCCGCGGGATTATACATCTTCTTCTTGTGGTTTGCTTCTTGGATTAAGGATGAACTCCAATTCTCTTTCCACTGTCTACCCTACCCCTGGAAGAATTGGAGTTTCACTACACTCTGCTATATTTTCACAGTGACTCCATCAGAGCTTTCCTTAATTGGAATATTAGTCTTCTTTGAGCTAAGTATTACCCTTGGACAATTTTAAGTCGACACACATCTTCCTCTAGTTTCCTCAGTACTGATTCTGCTAAATTTAATTCTTCTCCCAAGAAAGAATGGTGTTCCTTATGTTTTCCTGTTTGCTTGATAGTATTTAATTTCTTGATACAAATCTCTTTAAACTGTCTCTATTAATGACTTTCTCAACAGCATTTACTCTTGATTCTCACTTGCTTCTCTGATAATCAATTACTCTTCCTTAAAGTGTTCTTTTCTTCTTCTGGCGTTAAAAAGTTCATGTGTCCCAGACTCAAAGAAGCTAAGCAAAAAGGAGGACACAAGGCGGGGTGCCTGCATAGATCTGGGAAGGGGAAATACATTTCTCCACTGTACTGGGGTTGGCTGGGAATGGGAACAGGAGGGATCAGGTGGAGAGGGTGGAGCGGGAAGAGTACTGGAAGAGAAGTCTGGAAATGGGGTCTCTTGTAGGGTGAGGTAGAAATTCCCAGGAATCTACATGATCTCTTAGCAATAGGGGCTAGCATCATGAACTGGCCATCTCCTGTAACCAGGCCAGACTTACAGTGGAGTCATTGGGATACCAGCCCAGTCACATAACTTTTAACTTAGAATTTGCCCTGCGTAAAGGTGGCACAGAAATTGTGGGAATGGCCAACCAATGACTGGTTCAGCCCGAGACCTATGCCAGAAGAAGGAGCTCTACCCTGACACTGACTGGAGTGCCATGACCCAGAGGGTGGATAGCCAAGAGACCTAGAACTAGAAAAGAACAAAACATGACTGGCAAAAAAAAAAAAAGAAGTGAGTATAATGATGTCTAATGATATTGTGCTATACGCAGAGCTTGGTGCCTCGTCCAATTGTCATCAGAGAGGCTTCATTCAGCAACTGATGGAAACCAGAGACTCAGAGCCAAACATTAGCTGGAGCTCTGTAAATCCTGTGGAAGACGGGGAGGAAAGATGATAGGAGTCAGATGGGTCAAGGACACCACAAGAAAACCCAGGAATCAACTAACCTGAACTGAAACGGGCCCAAAGAAACTGAACTGACAACATAGGAGGCTGCACAGGACTGATCCAGGCTCTCTGCATATACATTATAGTTGTGTAGCTTGGTCCTCTTGTGGGACTCCTAACAGGGGGAGCAGGGGCTGTCTCGGACTCTTTTGCTAGCTTTTGGAAACCGGGTCTCCTTGTCCAGCTTTAATATGAGGGAAGGTACCTAATCTTATTGTACCTTGATATGTCATGCTTTGTTGATAACCATGGGAGGCCTGCCCTTTTCTGAATAGAAATGCAGGAGTGGATGGGAGGGCAGAGAGAAGTTGTGGGGAGGGTCAGGGAGGAGAAGAGGAAGGAGAAACTGCAGTCAGGATGCAAATATATATATATATATATATATATATATATATATATATATATTTCTAAGTATTTTAAAAATCATTTTAAAAAAGGAAAAAAAAAGAGTTCATGTGCCCTAGATTTTATCTCTCACTCTATACACCTAACTTTACAGTCTTCTTCATATGAGTCACTAGGTGCCACGGACAGATCTGGATCAATAAAGGAAAAAGATGAAGTCATGCATTGCTGGTAGCTCTTCATTTACCAGTGGAGCCTTGTGAGTTGTCCCCCATCCATAATAGAAAGCCAACTGGCATTGCCATTATTTAGGTCTTGTGTGACCAGGTAAAAAGGTTATAAAAGCCAGACTATCAGGATATCTGTTAGGAGATAATGTCTTCTTTATACGACTGGGAGTTGTATATATTTGTCTTACAGAGTATGAATCCAACTTTGTCTTCATCATGACTCTCTTGATTGATTGCTGTTGCTCTGCATTTCTTTACATTTCCAGATGCAGCTCTGTCCACACTACTCAACTGTTTCCTACTGCCTCAGTAAAAGATTCGTTTCTTATACACAGAGTGAGTGCTATTTTAGAGTCTGCTCTTGATGCTTGCTACAATGGGAAGCAAAACCTCCTTTTACATCTACTTTATAGACAGGTCTCAATATCTCCTCTTTCAGAAATTCAGTTCCACTAGTTAAGTGTATTTTAATCCCAGCTCTCATTTTCTACTGATTTCCCTCTAATCTGTTTGTGGCAGTATGAAATTGATAATGCTTTGTTTTCTTCATGACGAAACCAGAAATAACTGTAGAGCTTGGCACATGATGCTTGACTTCATATGTGTTTGTTGTGTAAGATAATGTAAGAACAAATGTGTCTGGCAAACAAAACAGAAAAAGAATAACAAAATGTTTTTGAGCAACTGATATTTGGAGTGGTTGATGAAGGCCTAGGGAGATGGCTCCAGAAAGTTCTCACTATGCAATCATAAGGCTTCGTGTTCAGTCACAACACACACATAAACACACACACACACACACACACACACACACACACACACACACACACA